>JAENJI010001139.1:0-67768 GCA_018901935.1 Pugionium cornutum | reverse complement strand
GTTTGAGACTGAACTATATACGACAAAACATCCAAGTAATCCAGTCCATCCAAAACTGCGTGATGCCATGCATTATTCTTCATTTATAAGCTTTTATTCAATAAGAACATGAAAAATCTGAAGTAAGAAGAACATGAAAAATCCCACAACAAAGAATTCCGTTATGTAATTTAAGCAGTTTTTATTGATTATAACCTATGACATAGTTAAACTAAATTTGTTTGATGAAACCCCAAATTTTAATAAAATTTCTTAAATCTCTTTAACTTAATTTCTTAAATCTTTGTTTGTTTCTTGATCATCAGTGAGTAGTGAAACCTTTGAGGTATGGGTCTCGTAAATTGAGATGGGTAGGTACATAATTTATGATAAGATTTAGATTCATGAGTTTTTGACTTCATCATTCAAATTCTTCATATACGAAAGATGTTCGTTGAAATGTCTATACCAAATTGAAATTTGGTTTTCTTCCCATGACAAATGAAAATTAATGTTAGGAGAATATGAAATTAGTTGGCTTAATTATTAATGTTTATTAATTATCGAATTAGTTTATGCATTGGTTAAGAGTCATTTATGCATCAAAAAATTTAGTTTCCATCCATAATCTTTTAACATCAGAGAGTTTAACCGACACAATTTAGTAACTTATTCGAACAAAGCAATGAGAAATAGAGTGAGAATTTTATTACATAGGTAGACAAGTAGACTTATTTTCTTTTGACTTATATATGCTGTCTAATTTTTGTCACATTTACCATTCCTACACGGTTCTTATATTTTTGTCCTTCACTTTTGTGATATTATCAAAACTGACACATTTTTAGTTTACTTATAATGTTTGATTCCATGAGTTAGACCTATTTTACGATTAACCACTTATCCAACTCTTAAGTATCATCAAAAATTAAGTTTCTATGTATTTCAGTCTCTCCATGACTTATTATTAAGCTAGCTCAATTTTCTATGTTCTGACAAAATTTGAGACATAAATAGATACGACAAACCGTCCAAGTAATCCAGTCCATCCCAAACTGCGTTATGCCATGCATTATTCTTCATTTATAAGCCTTTAGTTAATGAGCACCAATGATCAAGTTAGAATGATAATTTTAACTGGCCGATCAATTTGACATGTCTGCACAATATCGTCCAAAACATTTGAGTTATAGCTCAGAATAACACAAATTCAATGCCCACATTAAGCTAGTTCGACTTCTATATTGTCAGAAAATTTGAGAAAGAACTAGATACGACAAAGCGTCTAAGTAATCCAATCTATCCCAAACTATGTGGTGCCATGCATTATGCTTTATTTATAAGCCTTTACTCAATATGCACCAATGATCACTTTAGAATGATCACTTTATCTCGCCGATCAACTTGACATGTATGCACTAAATCATTTGTAATTTTTTATTTAGAGATCAGAATGACACGAATCTCATGCCCAGGTTACGGTCGCTCAGTTTTCTTTATTGTGACAAAATTTGAGATAGAAATAGATACGACAAAGCTTCCAAGTAATCCAATCCATCCCAAATTGCGTGATGCCATGCATTATTTTTCATTTATAAGCTTTTACTCAATGAGCACCAATGATCAGTTTAGAATCATCATTTTAATTGGCTGATCAATTTAACATGTCTGCACTAAATTATCCATAATTTATAGCTAAGAATGACACGAATCCAATGCCCACATTAAGCTAGTTCAATTTTCTATATTGTGACAAAGTTTCAGACTGAACTATATACGAAAAAAACATCCAACTAATCTAATCTATCCCAAACTCCGTGATGTCATGCATTATGCTTCTTTTATAAACCTTTACTCATTGAGCACCAGTGATCAGTTTAAATTAATCATATTAACTGGCCAATCAAATTGACATTTTCACGCTAAATCATGTGTAACTTTTGATTTAGAGCTCATAATGACACTAATCCTATGCCCACGTTAAGCGAGCTCAATTTTCTATATATTGACAAAATCTGAGCCAAAAATAGAGACAACAAAGCATCCAAGTACCAATCTATCCAAACTACTGAAGTCATACTTTTTGCTTCATTTATAAGCCTCTACTTAATGAGCACCAGTGATCTATTTAGAATGATCATTTTAACTGGCCACTCAACTTGACGTGTCTTCACTAAATCATCCGTAACTTTTGAGTTAGAGCTTAGAATGATACGAATCCAATGCCCACATTAAGCTAGCTCCATTTTCTATTGTGACAAAATTTGATATAAAAACAGATACTACAAAGCGTACAAGTAATCCAATCCATCCCAAAATGCATGATGCCATGCATTATTTTTTATTTATAAGCTTTTACTCAATGAGCACCAATGATCAGTTTAGAATCATCATTTTAACTGGCCGATAAACATGATGTGTCTGCACTAAATCATCCATAACTTTTGAATTATTGCTTAGAATGACAAGAATCCAATGCCCACATTAAGCTAGTTCAATTTTCTATATTATGACAAAGTTTGAGACGGAACTATATATGGCTAAACATCCAAGTTATCCAATCTATCCAAAATAGTGTGATGTCATGCATTATGCTTCATTTCAAAGCCCTTACTCAATGAGCACCAATGATCAGATTAGAATGATCACTTTAACGGGCCAATCAACTTGACATGTCTTCACTAAATCCTCTATAACTTTTGATTTAGAGCTTAGAATGACACGAATCCAATGCTCACGCCAAGCTAGTTCAATTTTATATATTGTGACAAAATTTGAAACAGAACTAGATACGATAAAGCGTCCAAATAATCCAACTGTCCCAGACTTCGTGATGCAATGCATTATACTTCATTTGTAAGCCCTTACTCAGTGAGAAGCAAAGATCAGTTTAGAATGATCACTTTAAGTTGCCGATCAACTTGGAATGTCTGCACTAAATCATCCATAACTTTTGATTTATAGGTCAGAACGACACGATCCAAGGCCCATGATAAGCTAGTTCAATTTTCTATATGGTGGCAAAAGTTGAGACAGAACTATATACGACAAAGCATCCAAGTAATCCAATCTATACCAAACTGCGTGATGTCATGCATTATGCTTCATTTATAAACCTTTACTCAATGAGCACCAATGATCAGTTTAACTGGCCAATCAAGTTGACATGACCACACTAAATCGTCCGTAACTTTTGATTTGGAGCTCAAGATGACAGGAATCCAATGCAGACGTTAAGCTAGCTATGTCTTCTATTATGTGACAAAATTTGAGACATAAATAGATACGAAAAACCGTCCAAGTAATCTAGTCCATCCCAAACTACTTGATCCCATGCATAACTATTCACTTATAAGCCTTTACTCAATGATCACCAATGATTTGCTTAGAATGATAATTTTAACTGGCCGATCAACTTGACATGTCTGCACTAAATCGTCCATAATATTTGATTTATAGCTCAGAATGACACATGATGCCATGCATTATTTTTTATTTATAAGGTTTTACTCAATGAGCACCAATGATCAGTTTAGAATCATCATTTTAACTGGCCGATAAACATGATCTGTCTGCACTAAATCATCCATAACTTTTGAATTATTGCTTAGAATGACAAGAATCCAATGCCCACATTAAGCTAGTTCAATTTTCTATATTATGACAAAGTTTGAGACGGAACTATATACGGCTAAACATCCAAGTTATCCAATCTATCCAAAATAGTGTGATGTCATGCATTATGCTTCATTTAAAAGCCCTTACTCAATGAGCACCAATGATCAGATTAGAATGATCACTTTAACGGGCAAATCAACTTGACATGTCTTCACTAAATCCTCTATAACTTTTGATATAGAGCTTAGAATGACACGAATCCAATGCTCACGCCAAGCTAGTTCAATTTTATATATTGTGACAAAATTTGAAGCAGAACTAGATACGATAAAGCGTCCAAATAATCCAACTATCCCAGACTTCGTGATGCAATGCATTATACTTCATTTGTAAGCCCTTACTCAGTGAGAACCAAAGATCAGTTTAGAATGATCACTTTAAGTTGCCGATCAACTTGAAATGTCTGCACTAAATCATCCATAACTTTTGATTTATAGGTCAGAACGACACGAATCCAAGGCCCATGATAAGCTAGTTCAATTTTCTATATGGTGGCAAAAGTTGAGACAGAACTATATACGACAAAGCATCCAAGTAATCAAATCTATACCAAACTGTGTGATGTCATGCATTATGCTTCATTTATAAACCTTTACTCAATGAGCACCAATGATCAGTTTAACTGGCCAATCAAGTTGACATGACCACACTAAATCGTCCGTAACTTTTGATTTGGAGCTCAAGATGACAGGAATCCAATGCAAACGTTAAGCTAGCTATGTTTCCTATTATGTGACAAAATTTGAGACATAAATAGATACGACAAACCGTCCAAGTAATCTAGTCCATCCCAAACTACTTGATCCCATGCATAACTATTCACTTATAAGCCTTTACTCAATGATCACCAATGATTTGCTTAGAATGATAATTTTAACTGGCCGATCAACTTGACATGTCTGCACTAAATCGTCCATAATATTTGATTTATAGCTCAGAATGACACAAATCCAATGCCCACATTAAGCTAGTTCAATTTCTATATTGTGAGAAAATTTAAGACAGAACTAGATACGACAAAGCGTACAAGTAATCCAATCTGTCCCAAACTGTGTGGTGACATGCATTATGCTTTATTTATAAGCCTTTACTCAATGAGCACCAATGATCAGTTAAGAATGATCACTTTAACTGGCCGATCAACTTGACATGTCCGTAGTAAAACATCTATAAATTTTGATTTAGAGCTCAGAATGACACGAATCTAACGCCCACGTTACGGTAGCTCAGTTTTCTTTATTATGACAAAATTTGGGATAGAAATAGATACGAAAAAGCGTCCAAGTAATCCAATCCATCCCAAATTGCGTGATGCCATCCATTATTTTTCATTTATAAGCTTTTACTCAATGAGCACCAATGATCAATTTAGAATCATCATTTTAACTGCGTGATCAACTTGACATGTCTGCACTAAATCATCCATAACTTTTGATTTATAGCTTAGAATGACACGAATCCAATGCCCACATTAATCTAGTTCAATTTTCTATATTGTGACAAAGTTTGAGACTGATTTATACACGAAAAAACATCCAAGTAATCCAATCCATCCCAAACTCGGTGATGCCATGCATTATGCTTCATTTATAAACCTTCAATCAATGAGCACCAATAATCAGTTTAAATTAATCATATTAACTAGGCAATAAATTTGACATTTCCACACAATATCGCCCGTGACTTTTTATTTAGAGCTCATAATTACACTAATCCAATATCCACATTAAACTAGTTCAGTTTTCTATATTGTGACAAAATTTGAATTAGAATTAGATACGATAAAGCGTACAAGTAATCCAATCTATCCAAAGCTGTGTGATGTTAGACATTATGCTTCATTTATAAGCCTTTACTCAATGAGCACCATTGATCAGTTTAGAATGATCATTTTTGCTCGCTAATCAACTTGACATGTGCACACTAAATTGTCCGTAATTTTTGATTTAGAGCTTAGAATGACATGAATCCAATATCCACGTTAAGGTAGCTCAATTTTCTATATTGTAACAAAATTTGATACATAAATAGATAAGAAAAAACGTCCAAGTAATCCAAAATTGTGTGATTCCATGCATTATGCTTCATTTATAAGCCTTCACTCAATGAGAACCAATGATGAGTTTAGAATAATCATATATAATGGCCGATCAACTTGAGATGTCCGCACTAAATTATCCGTAATTTTTTTTTTAAAGCTTAGAAACACACGAATCCAATGCCCATGTTAAGCTAGATAAATTATCTATATTTTGACAAAATTTGAGACAGCAGTAGAGACGACAAAGCGTCCAAGTAATCCAATCTATATCAAACTACGGGATTCCATGCTTTATGCTTCATTTATAAGCCTTTACTTAATGAGCACCAATGATCAGTTTAGAATGATCACTTTAACTAGCCGATCAACTTGACAAGTCCGCACTAAATTTTAAGTAACTTTTGACTTAGAGCTTAGAGTGACACAAATCCAATGCTCACGTTAAACTAACTAAATTTTCTATATTGTCACAAAATTTGAGACAGAAATAGATACGAAAAGCGTCCAAGTAATGCAATCCATCCCAAAATGCATGATGCCATGCATTATTTTTCATTTAAAAGCCTTAACTCAATGAGCACTAATGATCAGTTTAGAATGATCATTTTAATTAGCCTATCAACTTGTCATGTCTGTACTAAATCATCAATAACGTTTGATTTATAGCTAAGATTGTCACAAATCCAATGCCCCCATTAAGCTAGTTCAATTTTCTGTATTGTGACAAACTTTGTAACACAACTAGATATGATAAAGCGTCCAAGTAATCCAATCTATCAAAAACTGTGTGATGCTATGCATTATGTTTCATTTATAAGCTTTTACTTAATGAGGACCAATGATCAGTTTAGAATGATCATTTTAAGAACGCCACTTGATCACTTTAACATATCCGCACTAAATCGTCGATAACTTTTGATTTTTCAGCTCAGAATGACATGAATCCAATCCCACGTTAAGCTAGCTCAATTTTCTATGATGTAACGAAATTTGAGACCGACATAGATACGACAAAGCGTCCAAGTAATCCAATCCATCGAAAACTATGTGATGTCATGCATTATGCTTCATTTATAAGCCTTTACTCAATGAGCACCAATGATTAGTTTAGAATGATCACTTTAACTGGAAGATCAATTGACATGTCCGCACTAAATCATCTATAACTTTTGATTTAGAGCTCAGCATGAAATGAATCCAATGCCCACTTTTAAATAGCTTAATTTTCTCTACTGTGACAAAATTTGAGACAGAAATAAATACGAAATAGCGTTCAAGTAATCCAATCCATCAATAACTGCGTGATGCCATGCATTGTTCTTCATTTATAAGCTTTTACTAAATGAGCACCAACAATCAGTTTATAATGATATTTTTAACTGGCCGACCAACTTTACATGTCTGCACTATATTGTCCAAAACTTTTGAATTATAGCTCCGAATGACATGAATCAATTGCCCACACTGAGCTAGTTCCAATTTATATATTGTGACAAAGTTTGAGAAAGAACTAGATACGACAAAGCATCCAAGTAATCCAATGTATCCCAAACCACGTGTTGCCATGCATTTTGCTTCATTTATCATCCTTTTACTCAATGAGCACCAATGATCACTTTAGAATGATCACTTTAACTGGCTGATCAACTTGACATAACCCCACTAAATCGTCTGTAACTTTTGATTTACAGCTCAGAATGACACGAATGCAATGCCCATGTTACGCTAGCTCAATTTTCTATATTGTGACAAAACTTGAGACAAAAATAGATATGACAAAGCATCCAAGTCAATCCATCCCAAAATGTGTGATGCCATGCATTATTTTTCATTTATAAGCTTTTACTTAGTGAGCACCATTGATCAATTTAAAATCATAATCTTAACTAGCCGATCAACTCGTCATGTCCCACTAAATCGTCCGTAACTTTTGATTTAGAGCTCAGAATGACACGAATCCAATGCCCACATTACGTTAGCTCAATTTATTTATATTGTGACAAAATCCGAGACTAAAATAGATACGACAAAGTATCCAATTTATCTAATCCATCCCAAAATGTGTGATAACATGCAATATATTTCATTTATAAGCTTTTACTTAGTGAGCACCAATGATCAATTTAAAATGATCATTTTAACTGGCCGATCAACTTGACATGTCCCCACAAAATTGTCCGTTAGTTTTGATTTAGAGCTCAGAATGAAAGTAATGCATTGCCCACATTAAGCTAGCTCAATTTTCTATATTTTGACAAAATTTGATACAAAAATTGAGATGAAAAAGCGTCCAAGTAATCCAATCTATCCAAACTCCTTGATGTCATTTATAAGCCTCTTATTAATGAGCACCAATGATCTGTTTAGAATGATCACTTTAACTGGCCACTCAACTTGAGATGTTCGCATTAAATCGTACGTAACTTTTGATTTAGAGCTCAGAATGACAGAAATCCAATGCCCACGTTACTTTTGATTTAGAGCTCAGAATGACAGAAATCCAATGCCCACGTTACGCTAGCTTAACTTTCTTTATTGTGACAAAACTTGAGACAAAAATAGATACGACAAAGCGTCCAAATAATCTAGTACACCCCAAAATGCGTGATACCATGCATTATTTTTCATATATAAGCCTTTACTCAATGAGCACCAATGATAAGTTTAGAATGAACACTTTAACTTGTCGATCAACTTGACATGTCCGTAATAAATCATCAGTAACTTTTGATCTAGAGCTCAAAATGACACGAATCCAATGCCCACGTTACGATAGCTCAACTTTCTGTATTGTGATAAAATTTGATGTAGAATTAGATACGCCAAAGCGTCCAAGTAATTCCAATCCATCCCGAACAGCGTAATGCCATGCAGTATTTTTCAATTATAAGCTTTTACTCAGTTAGCACCAATAAACAATTTAAAACGATCATTTTAACTTGTTGATCAAGTTTTCATGTCTGCACTAAATCGTTCATAATTTTGGATTTATTGCTTTGAATGACAGGAATCCATTGCCCACATTAAGCTAGTTTAATTTTCTATATTGTGAAAAAACTTGTGACAAAAATAGATACAGCAAAGCCTCCAAGTAATCCATTCTATCCCAAACTGCGTGATGTCATGCATTATGCTTCCTTTATAAGCATTTACTTAATGAACACCAATGAGCAGTTTAGAATGATCACTTTAACTGGCCGATCAACTTGACATATTAGCACTAAATTATCCATAACGTTAAGGTAGCTCAATTTTCTATATTATGACAAAATTTGAGACATTAATAGATACGAAAAACCGTCAAAGTAATCAAGTCCATCTCAAAATGTGTGATGCCATGCATTATTCTTCATTTATAAGCCTTTACTCAATGAGCACCAATGATCAGTTTAGAATAATCATTTTAACTGGCCGATCCACTTGACATCTCTGTGCTAAATCATCCATAACTTTTGATTTATAGCTCAGAATGACACGAATCCAATGGCTCCATTAAGCTAGTTCAATTTTCTATACTGTGACAATCTTTGAAACACAACTAGATACGATATAGCGTCCAAGTAATCAAATCTATCAAAAACTATGTGATGCCATGCATTAAGGTTCATTTATAAGCCTTTACTCAATGAGCACCAATGATCAGTTTAGAATGATCATTTTAACTCGCCAATCCACTTGATAGATCCGCACTAAATTGTCCGTAACTTTTTATTTGGAGCTCAGAAACACACAAATCCAATGCCCACGTTAAGCTAGATAATTTTGCTATAGTGTAAAAAATTTAGAGACACACATAGATACGACAAAGCGTCCAAGTAATCCAATCCATCCAAAACTGTGTGATGTCATGCATTATGCTTCATTTATAAGCCTTTAATCAATGAGCACCAATGATCAGTTTAGATTGATCACTTTAACAAGCTGATCAACTTGAAATGTCCGCATTAAATCATATGTAACTTTTGATTTAGAGCTCAACATGACACAAATCCAATGCCCACTTTAAGGTAGCTCAATTTTTTAGATTTTGACAAAAGTTGAGACAAAAATAGAGAAGACAAATCGTTCAACTGATCCAATCAATCCAAACTCCTTGATATCATGCTTTAGGCTTCATTTATAAGCCTCTAATTAATGAGCACCAATGATCTGTTTAGAATGATCACTTAAATTGGCCACTAAAGTTGACATGTCCGCACTAAATCGTCTGTAACTTTTGATTTAGAGCTCAGAATGATACGAATCCAATCCCACGATGATCTAGCTCAATTTTTTATATTGTAGAAAATTTTGAGACAGAAATAGATACGACAAAGTGTTTAAGTAATTCAATCCATCCCAAACTGTGTGATGCCATGTATTATTTTTCATTTATAAACTTTTACTAAATGAACACCAATCGTGAGTTTAGAATGATCATTTTAACTGGCCGATCAACATGTCATGTCTGCGCTAAATCTTCCATAACTTTTGATTTATAGCTTAGAATGGCACGAATCCAATGCCCACATTCAGCTAGTTAAGTTTTCTATTTTATGTCAAAATTTGAGAGAGAAATAGATACGACAAAGCGTCCAAGTAATCCAATCCATCCCAAAAATGGTGACGCCATGAAATATTTTTCATTTATAAGCTTTTACTCACTGAGCACCAATGATTAATTTAAAATGATCATTTTAACTGGCTGATCAAGTTTTCATGTCTGCACTAAATCGTCCATAATTTTGGATTTATTGCTCTGAATGACACGAATCCATTGGCCACATTAAGCTAGTTTAATTTTCTATATTGTGATAAAACTTGAGAAAGAACTAGACACGACAAAGCGTCCAAGTAATCCAATCTATCCCAAACTGTGTGATAACATGCATTATGCTTCATTTATAAGCCTTACTTAATGAGCACCAATGATCATTTTAGAATGATCACTTTAACTCGCCGATCAACTTGACATGTCCGCATTAAATCGTCCGTAACTTTTGATTTAGAGCTCAACATGACACAAATCCAACGCCCACTTTAAGCTAGCTTAATTTTCTCTATTGTGACAAAATTTGAGACAGAAATAGATTCTACAAAGTGTTCAAGAAATCCAGTCCATCAATAACTGCGTGATGCAATGAATTATTCTTCACTTATAAGCTTTTACTTAATGAGCACCAACGATCAGTTTAGAATGATATTTTTAACTGGCCGTTCAACTTGACATGTCTGCACTATATCGTCTGTAACTTTTGATTTAGAGCTCAGAATGACAGGAATCCAATGCCCACGTTACGCTAGCTCAATTTTCTATATTGTGACAGAACTTGAGACAAAAATAGATACGACATTGAGTCCAAGCAATCCAATCCATCCCAAAATGCGTGATGCCATGCATTATTTTTCATTCATAAGCTTTTACTCAGTGGGCACCAATGATCAATTTAAAATTATCATTTCGACTGGCCGATCAAGTTGTCCTGTCCCCACTAAATCGACGTAACTTTTGATTTAGTGCTCAAAATGACAAGAGTCCAATGCCCACGTTACGCTAGCTCATTTTTTTATATTGTGACAAAATTCGAGAAACAAATAGATACGACAAGCGTCCAAGTAATCCAATCCATCCCAAATTGCGTGATGCCATGCAATATTTTTCATTTATAAGCTTTTACTCATTGAGCACCAATGATCAATTCAAAATGATCATTTTAACTGCCCGATCAACTTGACATATCCCCACTAAATCGTCGGTAAGTTTTGATTTAGAGTTCAGAATGACATTAATCCAATGTCCAGGTTAAGCTTGCCCAATTTTCTATATTTTGACAAAATTTGAGACAAAAATAGAGACGACTAAGCATCCAAGTAATCCAATCTATCCAAACTCCTTGATGTCATGCTTTATACTTCATTTATAAGCCTCTAATTAATGAGCACCAATGATCTCTTTAGAAAGAACACTTTAACTGGCCACTCAACTTCACATGTCCACACAAAATCGTCCGTAACTTTTTATTTAGACCTCAGAATGACACGAATCCAATCAAACGTTAAGCTAGCTCAAGTTTCTATATTGTGACAAAACTTGAGACAAAAATAGATACGACAAACAGTCCTAGTAATCCAATCCATCCCAAACTGCGTGATGTCATGCATTTTTTTTATTTATCAGCTTTTACTCAATGAGCACCAATGATCAGTTTAGAATTATCATTTTAACTCGCCGATCAACTTGACATGTTCGCACTAAATCGTCCGTAACTTTTGATTTAGAGCTCAGAATGACAAGAATCCAATGCCCACATTAAGCTACCTCAATTTTCTATATTTTGAAAAATTTTGAAATAAATAGATACGACAAAGCATCCAAGTAATCCAGTGTTAGGTACGAGGATTTCCATCCTCCGATCCGTTACCAACACCGAAGGCGAACTAAGAGGAAAGGAGCCGAGGAGCATAGACAGGAAGTGGAGAGGAATTCCCAAAAATTGGGCCAACAGGGAGGAGAGTCCAGTAGAGATGAAGAGCATGTAAGAAGGTGCCAGCCAGAAGAGAAGCCCAAAGAGAGGGAGCTGTGGAGTGAATTAACCAAAGGGGAGGATCAGGATCCGGTTAGTGTCAGAGGCACATAGGCAGACAGTTGGGGAGGACGAGCAAGGAAGGTGATGAGGACATCAGGTCGTACATCCAGCCAGGAGACCAGACTGGCCGACCAGGAAGCTTGCCCGAGACAGCAGGACCATCTGGCGCGCCTGCCGGACCATACAGTACCGCCGGACCATACAGTACCGCCGGACCCTCGACCTATAGGACCAGACCGGTCAACATCGCCGGCGGAGAGGCCCAAGCTTCCGGCACACTTGGTGGGGACGTGAATGACACCGCCGGTCCCCCTGATGACACCGCCGACTCCGGGATCAACTTGGCCGGTCCTGAAGTCATTCCGGCCAGTACCACGCACAATCCAGCCGGTACAGGCCATCCAGCCGAGTACACACGCACTTCCACTTCTACACAAGAGGACTCGGACCAAATGAGCTACCAGCTCCAGGACATGCACTTAGAGGAAGTCTCAACACCAGTGGTACCTCAAGGAGCATTGACAAGAAGCAGATCAAGGGCGCTCTTCCACAAATTCAGCCTATGGGTCAACAAGCTACTAGAGGAAGATCGACTAAGGACAATGGGCCAAAAATACAAGGAAGAGTCCAATAGCTTCTCAACAACACAAGGGACATCAGAGACTTGGGCTTTAGTGGCAAGAGAGGTCAAGGCCCAGAGATTTGTAACCCTACTCCTAGTCGAAGACTAGGAGCAAGGCGCGTGCATGCCACAAAGACGGCCACCTTCCATTTCTTGGCCGTGAGGTGAGTTAAGGTAAGTTTACATTCGAATATAGGCCTCTTTCTGTTTTGCAGGGTAGGATCTAGTTGCTTTACATTTTTGAGTCAAGAACATTTTAGGAATAGGTCCTTTTTCGGTTATGCACTTTTGTATCTTTTCCTTTTGTGCACTTTTGTAAACTTTCCTTTTCTTTATTTGTGTCGACCCTAGAAGGTCAAGCTGTCGAGCATATTAATAAGGCTCCTTCCAGCATTGTAGTTCGACAACCTTTTGATTATTAATAAAGTAGAACTTTTTCCCTACAAGTTTTCTCTCTAAGAATCTTGTGCGCTTAGAACCTAGTCGAGACCAGCCCTCCTAGCTCTAAGTTTGTGATTTATCACGAGGTTCATCACCCCTCGTGTGGTTCACTTCACCCTTCCATCGTTTACCAACCAGAAATCCCCAATCCAGAAGCCTAAGGTTGAGTTTCTCACCTAATCTTCTACAAACAGCCCACGCCCATCCAAGCCTTGAATCGAGGCTTGTATCATTTTGGTATCAGAGCTTAAAGCTCCTAACCCAGGTTGTTTCTATCCTTTTGCTTGTCTTATTTCTAGTTCTTGCATTAGTTTAAGTCGTATTCAAGAAAAATCAAAAAAACAACATCAAACTCCAAACCGAGTGCATCTAGCCTCCTACGTGTATCATTAGGGTTTAGATTCACTTTTGTATTGTCTTTCACGTTTTCCTTTTTGTTTAATTCATATTTCCATTAATTTTAAGTTAAGTTAAAAAGAAAAAGAAAAGAAAATAAAAAGGAAAGAAAAGAGAATAGGAAAATACCCAAGATATTTCGAATTGGACAGCTAGCACAAGTTGTCTAGGAAGTTTCCTTTTTCTTGTAGTCGAATTTCCTTTCCTTAAGATTTTTCCTTTTTGCATTTTTTTCAACCCCATATAAAAAGAAAACCATCCTAATAATTTAGGAGCACCCTAATTGTCTTCTTTCTTTGTAGCACACCATGGGAGAAGAGAATAGAGACGCAGCTGAAGCCATGATGGCCATGTTCACCACACTCCAAACACAATTCGCATCCATAGGCGAGAGGTTGGAGCGCGTGGAGAGACCAGTAAGATTCCAGGCCATAAGGCACGTGAGAGCTGAGCAAGACCGTCCTGAGGGTCCTGAGTACCTTAGGACACGGCACGAACAGGAGGAACCCCAGCCAGATGGAGATGAGGACACGCAACCTCATAACTATCACCATAGGCCGAGAGGACCTCCACGGCAACAAAAGGCAGAAGATGATGGCTTTGAGCCATATGGTCTTCACCAGAGACCAAGAATGCCTCCTAGGCGTCATGAGGATGGAGATGAACACACCTATAACCGGGTAATTCATCCTGATGTTAAACTAACTCCTCCAACTTTTGCAGGAAAAGTAGACCCCAAGGCTTACCTAGATTGGGAGAAGCGAATGGATCATATCTTTGATCACTACAACCAACCAGGACCTAGGAGAGTCTCAATGGCAGTAGCACAACTCACGGACAATGCCCTCATCTGGTGGGATCGTGAGGTGATGAGGACATCAGGTCGTACATCCAGCCAGGAGACAAGACTGGCCGACCAGGAAGCTTGCCCGAGACAGCAGGACCATCTGGCGCGCCTGCCGGACCATACAGTACCGCCGGACCCTCGACCTATAGGACCAGACCGGTCAACATCGCCGGCGGAGAGGCCCAAGCTTCCGGCACAATTGGTGGGGACGTGAATGACACCGCCGGTCCCCCTGATGACACCGCCGACTCCGGGATCAACTTGGCCGGTCCTGAAGTCATTCCGGCCAGTACCGCGCACAGTCCAGCCGGTACAGGCGATCCAGCCGAGTACACGCGCACTTCCACTTCTACACAAGAGGACTCGGACCAAATGAGCTACCAGCTCCAGGAAATGCACTTAGAGGAAGTATCTACACCAGTGGTACCTCCAGGAGCAATGACAAGAAGCAGATCAAGAGCACTCTTCCACAAATTCAGCTTATGGGTCGACAAGCTTCTAGAGGAAGAGCAACTAAGGACAATGGGCCAGAAGAGCAAATTAGAGTCCAAAGGCTTCTCAAAAACACAAGGAACATCAGAGACTTGGGCTTTAGTGGCAAGAGATGTCAGGGCCCAAAGATATTTAACCCTGCTCCAAGTCGAAGACTAGGAGCAAGGCGCGTGCATGTCACAAGGACGGCCACCTTCCATTTCTTGGCCGTGAGGTGAGTTAAGGTAAGTTTACATTCGAATATATGCCTCTTTCTGTTTTGCAGGGTAGGATCTAGTTGCTTTACATTTTTGAGTCAAGAACATTTTAGGAATAGGTCCTTTTCGGTTATACACTTTTGTATTTTTCCTTTTGTGCACTTTTGTAAACTTTCCTTTTTCTTATTTGAGTCGACCCTAGTAGGTCAAGCTGTCGAGCATATTAATGAGGCTCCTTCCAGCATTGTAGTTCGACAACCTTTTGATTATTAATAAAGTAGAACTTTTTCCCTACAAGTTTTCTCTCTAAGAATCTTGTACGCTTAGAACCTAGTTGAGACCAGCCCTCCTAGCTCTAAGTTTGTGATTTATCACGAGGTTCATCACCCCTCGTTTGGTTCACTTCACCCTTCCATCGTTTACCAACCAGAAAACCCCTATCCAGAAGCCTAAGGTTGAGTTTCTCACCTAATCTTCTACAAACAGCCCACACGCATACATCCTTGAATCAAGGCTTGTATCATTTTGGTATCAGAGCTTAAAGCTCCTAAACAAGGTTGTTTCTATCCTTTTGCTTGTCTTATTTCTAGTTCTTGCATTAGTTTAAGTCGTATTCAAGAAAAATCAAAAAAACAACATCAAACTCCAAACCGAGTGCATCTAGCCTCCTACGTGTATCACTAGGGTTTAGGTTAACTTTTGCATTATCATTCACGTTTTCCTTTTTGTTTAAGTCATATTTCCTTTATTTTTAAGTTTAATTAAAAGGAAAAGAAAAAGAAAATAGAAAAGATACTAAAAGAATTCGAATTGGACAGCTAGCACAAGTTGTCTAGGAAGTTTCCTTTTTTTCGAATTTCCTTTCTTTAGAATTTTTCCTTTTTGCATTTTTTCAAACCACATATAAAAAGAAAACTCTCCTAATAATTTAGGAGCACCCTAATTATCTTCTTTCTTTGTAGCACACCATGGGAGAAGAGAATTGAGACGCAGCTGAAGCCATGATGGCCATGTTCACCACACTCCAAACACAACTCGCATCCATAGGCGAGAGGTTGGAGGGCGTGGAGAGACCAGTAAGATTCCAGGCCATAAGGCACGTGAGAGCTGAGCCAGATCGTCCTGAGGGTCCTGAGTACCTTAGGACACGGCACGAACAGGAGGAACCCCAGCCAGATGGAGATGAGGACACGCAACCTCATAACTATCACCATAGGCCGAGAGGACCTCCAAGGCAACCAAAGGCAGAAGATGATGGCTTTGAGCCATATGGTCTTCACCAGAGACCAATAATGCCTCCTAGACGTCATGAGGATGGAGATGAACACACCTATAACCGGGTAATTCATCCTGATGTTAAACTAACTCCTCCAACTTTTGCAGGAAAAGTAGACCCGAGGCTTACCTAGATTGGGAGAAGCGAATGGATCATATCTTTGATCACTACAACCAACCAGGACCTAGGAGAGTCTCAATGGCAGTAGCACAACTCACGGACAATGCCCTCATCTGGTGGGATCGTGAGGTATCTGACAGAAAGAGGAAGAGAATGAGACCCGTAGACTCATGGGTCGACATGAAAGACCTCATGCGACAAAGGTATGTTCCACCTTACTTTCATAGGGATTTGCAACAACGTTTTCGTACTCTTAAGCAGGGTACCAGATCAGTAGAGGAGTACTCTGAAGAGTTCGAGAGGTTAAGGAACAGATTGGAGCTCAATGATGATGAAGAAGCATTGATGGCACAATTCTTGGATGGACTCCAAGAAAGGATCAGCTGCAAGGTGGAAAGGCAAATCTACAACGACTTCAAGGACTTGTTCCACCTATCTGTGCAAGCTGAACAGCACATCCAACGTAAGAGCCAAGACATCCGCAGCAAGCCTAAGACACCTTGGGCACCAAGCAACATGCCTAAGACCGTAGACAAAGGCAAAGGCGTAGAGATCGAGTCAAGGTTCAAGAGCAAGCCTCCTGAACCCACCCCTGACCAGAGAGAGCCTGGTAAATCTTCTAACCCTCAAAGATCACGTGACATAACTTGTTTCAAGTGTAGGGGACGTGGACACATCTCAAGGGAGTGCCCAAACAACCGAGTCATGCTGATCACGGAGGCAGGAGAATATGAGTCCCAAGATGAAGAGGACAATGAACCAGAAGGAGAGTACGGTGACATTGAGTACCCTGATGTGGGGGAAGTGCTGGTCACTAGACGTATCCTCAGTGCAATGGTGGATCCTTCAGAGACCATCCAAAGGGAGAACATCTTCCACAGCCGTTGCACCATCAAAGGAAAGGTATGTAACCTCATCATAGATGGTGGTTCTTGCACTAACGTTGCTACTGCGTATATGGTTGATAAGCTAGGTCTAGAGAGGACACGGCATCCTCGAACATATAGACTGAGATGGCTCGATGACAAAGTGGAGCTCAAGATTCATGAGCAAGTCACTGTGCCATTCAGTGTGGGCAAGTACCAAGACCAGGTCGTGTGCGACGTGGTGCCCATGCAAGCTGGCCATCTTCTGCTAGGAAGACCATGGCAGTTTGACAAAGAGACCAGGCATGATGGCCGAACCAATCTATACACCTTCGTGCATGACAAGAGAAAGGTCAGCCTAGCTCCTCTTACACCTGCCCAAGTACATGAGCTACAACTCCATATGAGTAAGGAAAAGAAACTTGTCAAGTCTAACTTTCTTATTCGACCTAGTCATGTCCGAAGAGCTTTAGCCTCGAATGACTTAATGTTACTAATGGTTTTCAAGGAAGTGTTGAGTATAGAACAGGGACAGGTAGAGCTACCTCATGAAGTAGCAACACTCCTCAACAAATTCCAGGATGTATTTCCAGAGGAGATACCAGCAGGCTTGCCTCCTCTACGTGGCATAGAACACCAGATTGATCTAGTGCCCGGAGCAGCCCTGCCCAACCGGCCAGCCTACCGGATGAGTCCAGAGGAGTCCAAAGAGCTTGAGAAGCAAGTCAAGGAGCTCCTGGAGAAAGGATATGTTCGAGAGAGCCTCATTCCATGTGTTGTACCAGTGCTGCTAGTGCCCAAGAAGGATGGGACTTGGCGCATGTGTGTGGACTGCCAAGCCATCAACAACATCACAGTCAAGTATAGGCATCCAATACCACGACTGGATGACATGTTAGATGAGCTGAGTGGAGCCACGGTCTTCTCCAAGATAGACCTCAAAAGTGGATACCACCAGGTAAGAATGAAGGAAGGTGATGAGTGGAAAACCGCTTTCAAGACAAAGCAAGGACTTTACGAGTGGACAGTCATAACATTTGGCTTGACTAATGCCCCAAGCACCTTCATGCGCCTTATGAACCAAGTTCTTAGGGCGTACATCAGTAAGTTCGTAGTAGTTTACTTTGATGACATTTTGGTTTATAGTAAGTGCCTACGGGAACACCTCACACATCTTGAGATGGTACTTAAAACCCTTCGACAAGAAGAGCTTTATGGCAATCTCAAGAAGTGCATCTTTTGTACTGATAAACTTGTCTTCTTAGGTTTTGTTGTAAGTTCACAGGGCCTACAGGTTGATGAAGAGAAGATTTGAGCCATACAAGAATGGCCAACACCAAGCAACATCAGCCAAGTGAGGAGCTTCCACGGACTGGCCAGCTTCTACAAGAGATTCGTGCCCAACTTCAGCAGTATTGCCTCACCATTGACGGCAGTAGTGAAGAAGAACGTGGGATTCAGCAGGGGAGAAGCTCAGGAGAAGACATTCCAGGCCTTAAAGGACAGCCTTACACATGCACCAGTGCTAGTCCTGCCCGACTTCAACAAGATGTTTGAAGTGGAGTCTGATGCCTCTGGAATAGGCATAGGAGCAGTGCTAACCCAAGGAGGGAGGCCAGTGGCATACTTCAGTGAGAAACTAGGTGGTGCCTCACTGAACTACCCCACTTATGACAAGGAGCTCTATGCCCTTGTCCGAGCACTGGAAACTTGGCAGCATTACTTGCTGTCCAAGGAGTTTGTGATCCAGACTGATCACGAGACTCTCAAACACCTCAGAGGGCAAACCAGTCTCAAGAGGAGACATGCCAGGTGGATGGAGTTCATAGAAACCTTCCCGTACATCATCAAGTACAAGAAGGGCAAAGACAATGTGGTAGCCGATGCACTATTAAGGAGGTTTGCCTTGATATCAACCATGGAGGCAAAGGTCCTGGGATTCGAGCACATCAAGGATCTATACCAGGATGATCCTGACCTTGCTGAGAGCTACAAGGAGTGTAGCACAAGGAGTCATGGCAAATTCTACATCCATGAGGGATTCTTGTTCCGAGAAAGGAGGCTGTGCATACCACAAGGATCACTAAGGGAGCTTATCATCCGAGAAGCTCATGGAGGAGGACTCATGGGCCACTTTGGTGTCGACAAGACTCTAGCAGTGGTCAAGGAGCACTTCTACTGGCCACACATCAAGAGGACAGCAGAAGCACATTGTGCAAGATGCACCACTTGCAAGAAGGCAAAGTCCCGAGTGCAACCTCACGGGTTGTATCTCCCACTGCCCATACCTACACATCCATGGGTGGACATCTCAATGGACTTTGTTCTAGGTCTGCCCAAGATCAACCACAAAGATGCAATCTTTGCAGTGGTGGACAGATTCTCCAAGATGGCACACTTCATTCCATGTGCCAATGTCAATGATGCCACATAAACAGCTGAGCTGTTCTTCAGGGAGATAGTACGGCTTCATGGAGTGCCAAGGACCATCGTATCAGACAGGGACACCAAGTTCCTCTGCCATTTCTGGAGGACCCTTTGGAGGAAGCTAGGCACGAAGCTACTCTTCTCTACCACCTGCCATCCTCAAACCGATGGCCAAACTGAAGTTGTCAACAGGACACTATCAACTCTTCTCAGGACTACACTAGGGAAGAACCTAAAAACTTGGGTGGAGTGCCTGCCATTCATAGAGTTCGCTTACAACCGGGCCGTGCACTCAGCAACCAAGAAGACACCATTTGAAGTGGTATACGGCTTCAACCCTCTCACCCCATTGGAGCAAACACCACTGCCACCAGCTGAGATGACCAACCTCAACGGAGCATCCAAAGCAGAATTCATAAGGAGGTTACACCAGAAGGTAGCAGAGAACTTGGAGAAGAGGACTGGACAGTACGTGACTCATGCCAACAAAGGAAGAAAGGAGGTGATTTTTCAACCAGGCGATTGGGTGTGGCTACACCTACAACAGGAGAGGTTCCCAAACCTAAGGAGTTCCAAGCTAGCACCAAGAGGAGATGGACCATTCAGAGTGCTCGAGAGGATCAACAACAACGCCTACGGGATCGAGCTACCAGGTGAGTTTAATGTGTCCAATACGTTTAATGTTACTGACTTGGCCCCTTTCCATGCAGATGAACCAGTTTTGAGGACAAAACCTACTGAAGAGGGATGGAATGATGAGGACATCAGGTCGTACATCCAGCCAGGAGACCAGACTGGCCGACCAGGAAGCTTGCCCGAGACAGCAGGACCATCTGGCGCGCCTGCCGGACCAGACAGTACCACCGGACCCTCGACCTATAGGACCAGACCGGTCAACATCGCCGGCGGAGAGGCCCAAGCTTCCGGCACACTTTGTGGGGACGTGAATGACACCGCCGGTCCCACTGATGACACCGCCGACTCCGGGATCAACTTGGCCGGTCCTGAAGTCATTCCGGCCAGTACCGCGCACAATCCAGCCGGTACAGCCGATCCAGCCGAGTACACGCGCACTTCCACTTCTACACAAGAGGACTCGGACCAAATGAGCTACCAGCTCCAGGACATGAACTTAGAGGAAGTCTCAACACCAGTGGTACCTCAAGGAGCAATGACAAGAAGCAGATCAAGGGCGCTCTTCCACAAATTCAGCCTATGGGTCAACAAGCTACTAGAGGAAGATCGACTAAGGACAATGGGCCCAAAATACAAGGAAGAGTCCAATAGCTTCTCAACAACACAAGGCATATCAGAGACTTGGGCTTTAGTGGCAAGAGAGGTCAAGGCCCAGAGATTTGTAACCCTACTCCAAGTCGAAGACTAGGAGCAAGACCCGTGCATGCCACAAGGACGGCCACCTTCCATTTCTTGGCCGTGAGGTGAGTTAAGGTAAGTTTACATTCGAATATATGCCTCTTTCTGTTTTGCAGGGTAGGATCTAGTTGCTTTACATTTTTGAGTCAAGAACATTTTAGGAATAGGTCGTTTTTCGGTTATGCACTTTTGTATCTTTTCCTTTGTGCACTTTTGTAAACTTTCCTTTTTCTTTATTTGTGTCGACCCTAGAAGGTCAAGATGTCGAGCATATTAATAAGGCTCCTTCCAGCATTGTAGTTCGACAACCTTTTTGATTATTAATAAAGTAGAACTTTTTCCCTACAAGTTTTCTCTCTAAGAATCTTGTGCGCTTAGAACCTAGTCGAGACCAGCCCTCCTAGCTCTAAGTTTGTGATTTATCACGAGGTTCATCACCCCTCGTGTGGTTCACTTCACCCTTCCATCGTTTACCAACCAGAAATCCCCAATCCAGAAGCCTAAGGTTGGGTTTCTCACCTAATCTTCTACAAACAGCCCACGCGCATCCAAGCCTTGAATCGAGGCTTGTATCAGAAGGGTAGAGGAGAATCAGCAGGGAGATTTGGTGACAGAGGACAAAAGGGAGGAGGAAGGTTCTGTTTTGGGTATCGGATTAAGTTTAGAGTAGAGAAAATGTGAATCGTTGTTATTTACAGAACTTGTATTGAATTTCTGGATTGAATAAAAGCTTAAGTTCTTATTTCTAATCATCCAGTCCATCGTAAACTGCGTGATGCCATGCAATATTCTTCATTTATAAGGGTTTACTCAATGAGTATCAATGATCAATTTAAAATGATCATCTTAACTGGCCGATAAACTTGACATGTCTGCACTAAATCGTCCATAACTTTTGATTTGTAGCTCAGAATGACATGGAATCCAATGCTCACATTAATCTAGTTTAATTTTCTATATTATGTCAAAATTTGAGACAGAACTAAATATGAAAAACCGTCCAGGTAATCCAATCTATCCAAACTGTTTGATGCCATCCATTATGTTTCATTTATAAGCCTTTACTCAATCAGCACCAATGATCAGTTTAGAATGATCACTTGAACTAGCCTATCAACTTGATATGTCCGCACTAAATCATCTGTAAATTTTAATTTAGAACTCTGAATGACATGAATCAAATGCCGACGTTAAGCTAGATCAATTTTCTATATTGTGACAAAATTTGAGACAGAAATAGATACGACAAATTGTACAAGTAATATAACCCTTCCCAAATTGTGTGATGCCATGCATTATTTTTCATTTATAAGCTTTTACTTAGTGATCACGTGATAAGTTTAGAATGATCATTTTAAGTGGCCGATCAACTTGTCATGTCCGCACTAAATCACCAATAATTTTAATTTATAGATTAGAATGACACGAATCAATTGCCCACGTTAAGCTAGTTCAATTTTCTATATTGTGAAAAAATTTGAAACAGAACTAGATATAACAAAGCGTAGAAGTAATCCAATCTATCCCAAACTGTGTGATGCCATGCTTTTTGCCTCATTTCTAAGCTTCACTTAATGAGCACCAATTATTAGTTTAGAATGATCATTTTAACTCGCCGATCAACTTGACATGTCCGCAAAAATCATCTGTAACTTTTGATTTAGAACTCAGAAACACATGAATTCAATGCACACATTAAGTTAGCTCAATTTTCTATAGTGTAACAAATTTTGAGACAAAAATAGATACGACAAAGCGTCCAAGTAATCCAATCTATCTAAAACTGTGTGATGCTTTGCATTATGATTCATTTATAAGCGTTTACTCAATCAGCACCAATGGTTAGTTTAGAATGATCACTTTCACTGGTCGATCAACTTAACATGTCTGCACTAAATCGTGCACAACTTTTGATTTATAGTTCAGAATGACACAAATCAATTGCCCACATAAAGCTAGTTCAATATTTTATATTGTGACAAAATTTGAGATAGTACTAGATACCACAAAGCGTCCGCACAGCGTGATGCCATGTATTATGCTTCATTTATAAGCGTTTACTCAATCAGCACCAATGATCAGTTTAGAATGATCACTTTAACTGGCCTATCAACTTGACATGTCCGCACTAAATCGTCCATAACTTTTGATTTTGGAACTCAGAGTGACACGAATCAAATGACCATGTTAAGCTAGCTCAGTTTTCTATATTGTGACAAAATTTGAGACATAAGTTGATACAACAAAGCATCCAAGTAAACCAATCCTTCCCAAACTGTGTGATGCCATGCATTATTTTTCATTTATAAGATTTTACTCAGTGAGCACCAATGTTCAGTTTAGGGTGATCATATTAACTGGCCGATAACCTTGTCATGTCCGCATTAAATCGTTCATAACTTTTGATTTATAGCTTAGAATGACACAATTCAATTGCCCACATTAACCTAGTTCTATTTTCTATATTGTGACAAAATTTGAAACAGCACTAGATATGACAAAGCGTCCAAGTAATTCAATCTATCCCAAACAGCGTTATGCCATGCTTTATGCCTCATTTCTAAGCCTCACTTAATGAGCACCAATGATTAGTTTAGAATGATCATTTTAACTCGCTGATCAACTTGACATGTCCCCACTAGTAACTTTTAATTTAGAGCACAGAAACACACGAATCTAATGCCCACGTTAAGCTAGCTCAATTTTCTATAGTGTAAAAAATTTGAGACAAAAATAGATACCACAAAGCGTCAAAGTAATCCAATCTATCCACAACTTTGTGATGCTATGCATTATGCTTCATTTATAAGCGTTTACTGAATCAACACCAATGATCAGTTTAGAATGATCACTTTCACTGGCCGATCGACATTTCCACAGTAAATCGTCTATAACTTTTGATTAATAGGTCAGAATGGCACGAATCAATGGCCCACATTAAGCTAGTTCAATTTTCTATAGTGTGACAAAATTTGAGACATTACTAGATACGACAAAGCATTCATGTAATACAATCTATCCCAAACTGCATGATGCCATGCATTATGACTAATAATTGTGACTGATTTGCCATCACATCTCAATGTAGTGGTAAAGTGGTGGCAAATCAGTACAAATAATACCCTAAACCCTAAATTATTTGATTTTGGTAAATAAATTGAATTATATAAGATTGATTAACTTGATTATAAGTTGTACAAACTTCAATTACTAAGAAAACAATAGCATTTACCAAATTTACCAAATTTACAAATCATTTACCTAAATCACTTAACACATTTCCTTAACCTTATACCTCTTATATACATTTCAATTGTTCTGTAAAATTTAAACGAATACAAATATGATTTTGTATATATGTGGTCACTTATAATTGTTATTACTTACGTAAAAATGCAAATAGAAGTTGTAAATGTGGAAAATACTTAGGGAGAAATGTGAATTTACCCTATGTGGTCGCAAATCAGTCGCTATTTTGCGACTCATTTGTGACTGCAGTTCAAATTTTGATCCTGTGGTCGCATATCAGTGGCAAATTTGCCACTGACTTGCGACTACTAACTTTTGATTTATAGCTCAGAATAACACAAATCAATTGCCCACGTTAAGCTAGTTCAATTTTCTATATTGTTAGAAAATTTGAAACAAAACTAGATACGACAAAACATCCAAGTAATCCAATTTATCCAAACTGCGTGATGCCATGATTTATACCTAATTTAAAAGCCTTAATTAATAAGCACCATTGATCAGTTTAGAATGATCATTTTAACTCACCGATCAACTTGACATGTTCGCACTAAATTGTGCGTAACTTTTTATTTAGAGCTCAGAATGACACGAATCCAATACCCACATTAAGCTACCTCAATTTTCTATATTGTGACAAAATTTGAGAAATAAATAGATACGAAAAAGTGTCCAAATAAACCAGTCCATCAAAAACTGCGTGATGCCATGCATTATTCTTCATTTATAAGCGTTTACTCAATGAGCACCAATGATCAGTTTATAATGACCATTTTAACTGGCCGATCAACTTGTCATGTACGCAGTAAATCATCCATAACTTTTAATTTATGGCTTATAATGACACGAATCAATTGCCCACATTAATCTAGTTCAATTTTCTATATTGTGACAAAATTTGAAACAGAACTAGATACAACAAAGCATCCAACTAATCCAATCTTTCCCAAACTACGTGATGTCATGCTTTATGCCTCATTTTTAAGCCTAACTTAATGTGCACCAATGATTAGTTTAGAATGATCATTTTCGATCAACTTGACATGACCGCACTAAATCGTCCGTAACTTTTGATATAGAGCTCAGAAACACACGAATCCAATGTCCACGTTAAGCTAGCTCAATTTTCTATAGCGTAACAAAATTTGAGACAAAAATAGATACGTCAGCGCTCAGTTAATCCAATCTATCCAAAACTTCGTGATGTTATGCATTATGCTTCATTTATAAGCGTTTACTCAATCAGCACCAATGATCAGTTTAGAATGATCACTTTCACTGGCCGATAAGCTTGACATGTCCGCACTAAATCCTGCATAACTTTTGATTTATAGGTCAGAATGACGCGAATCAATTTCCCACATTAAGCTAGTTCAATTTTCTAAATTGTGACAAAATTTGAGACAAAATTAGATACGACAAAGCGTCCATGTAATCCAATCTATCCTGAACAGCGTGATGCCATGCATTATGCTTCATTTATAAGCCTTTATTCAATCAGCACACATGATAAGTTTAGAATCATCACTTTATCTGGCCTATGAACTTGACATGTCCGCACTAAATTGTCTGTAACTTTTGATTTAGAACTTAGAATGACACGAATCAAATGCCGACGTTAAGCTAGCTCAATTTTCTATATTGTGACAAAATTTGAGTCAGAAATAGATATGAAAAGGCATCCAAGTAATCTACTCCTTTCCAGACTATGTGATGCCATGAATTATTTTCATTTATAAGCTTTTACTTAGTGACCACCAATGATGAGTTTAGAATGATCATTTTAACTAGCCCATCAACTTGTCATGTCCGCATTAAATCGTCCACAACTTTTGATTCATATCTTAGAATGACGAGAATCAATTTCCCACATTGACCTAGTTCAATTTTCTATATCGTAACAAAATTTGAAACAGAAATTGATACGACAAAGTGTCCAATTTATCCAATCTATCCTAAACTGCGTGATGCCATGCTTTATGCCTCACTTGTAAGCTTCGCTTGATGTGTACCAATGATCAGTTTAGAATGGTCATTTTAACTTCCCGATCAACTTGACATGTATGCACTAAATCGTTCTTAACTTCTGATTTAGAGCTCAGAAACACACGAATCCAATGCCCACGTTAAGCGAGCTCAATTTTCTATAGTGTAACAAATTTGAGACAGATATAGATATGACAAAGCGTCAAAGTAATCCATTCTATCCAAAACTGTGTGAATGCATTATGCTTCATTTATAAGCGTTTACTCAATCAGCACCAATGATCAGTTTAGAATGATCACTATCACTGGCCGATCAACTTGACATTTCCCCACTAAATCGTCCATTACTTTTGATTTATATGTCAGATGTTACGAATCAATTGCCCACATTAAGCGTGTTTAATTTTCTATATTGTGACAAAATTTGAGACAGAACTAGATACGACAAAGCGTCCTTGTAATACAATCTATCCCAATCTGCGTGATGCCATGCATTATGCTTCATTTATAAGCCTTTACTCAATGAGCACCAATGATCAGTTTAAAATGATCACTTTAACTGACATGTCCGCACGAAATTGTCCGTAAATTTTGATTTAGAGTTCAGAATGACACGAATCCAATTCCCACGTTAAGCTAGCTCAATTTTCTATATTGTGGCAAAATTTGAGAAATAAATAGATACGAAAAAGTGTCCAAGTAATACAGTCCATCACAAACTGCGTGATGCCATGCATAATTTTTCATTTATAAGCATTTACTCAATGAACACAAATGATCAGTTTAGAATGATTATTTTAACTTTCTCATCAACTTGACATTTATGCTCTAAATCGTTCATAACTTTTGATTTCTAGCTCTGAATGACACAAATCCAATGTCCACATTAAGCTAGTTCAATTTTCTATATTGTGACAAAATTAGAGACAGGAATATATACGACAAAGTGTTCAAGTAATCCAATCCATCCCAAACTGCGTGATGCCATGCATTATTTTGCATGTATAAGCTTTTACTCAATGAGCACCAATGATCAATTCAAAATAATCATATTAATTGGCCGATCAACTTGACATGTGCACACTTAATCGTCTGTAACTTTTGATTTATACCTCAAAATGACACAAATCCAATGCCCACGTTAAGCAAGCTCAATTTTCTATATTTTGGAAAACTTTAAGATAGAAATAGAGACGACAAAGCATAAAAGTAATCCAATCTATATGAACTACTTAATGCCATGCTCTATGCTTCATTTATAAGCATTTACTTAATGAACACCAATGATCTGTTTAGAATGATCACTTTAACTTGCCACTCAACTTGACATGTCCGCATTGTGACAAAATTTGACAGAGAACTAGATAAGATAAAGCGTCCAAATAATCCAATCTATCCCAAACTGCATTATTCCATGCATTATGCTTCATTTATAAGCCTTTACTCAAGCACCATCAATGATAAGTTTAGAATAATCACTTTAATTGGCCGATCAACTTGACATGACCGCACTAAATCGTCCGTAACTTTTTATTTAGAACTCAGAATGTTCTGAATCAAATGCCGACGTTAAGCTAGCTCAATTTTATATATTGTGACAAAATTTGAGATATATATAAATACAGCAAAACGTCCAAGTAACCCAATCCTTCCCAAACTGTGTGATGCCATGCAATATTTTTCATTTATAAGCTTTTCCCAATGATCAGTTTACAATGATCATTTTAACTAAATCGTCCATAACTTTTGATTTATAGCTCAGAATGACACGAATAAATTGCCCACATTAAGCTAGTTCAATTTTCTATATTGTGAAAAAATTTAAAACAAAACTAGATACGAAAAAGCATTCAAGTAATCCAATATATCCGAACTACTTGATGCCATGCTTTATTCTTCATTTATAAGCCTTTACTTAACGAGCACCAATGATCTGTTTAGAATGATCACTTTAACTTGTCACTCAACTTGACAAGTCTGCATTAAATTGTCCATAACTTTTGATTTAGAGCTCAGAATGACACGAATCCAATACCCACATTAAGCTAGCTTAATTTTCAATATGGTGACAAAATTTGAGACAGAAGTAGATACGAAAGTTCACTACTCCATGCATTATTTTTCATTTATAAGCTTTTATTCAATGAGCACCAATGATCAGTTTAGAATGATCATTTTTACTGGCCGATCAATTTGTTATGTCTGCACTAAATCATCCATAATTTTGATTTATAGCTCAGAATGACACAAATACAATACCCACGTTAAGCTAGCTCAATTTTCTATAGTGTACCAAAATTTGAGACAGAAATAGATACAACAGAGCGCCCAAGTAATCCAATCTATCTAAAACTGTGTGATGCTATCCGTTATGTTTCATTTATAAGCGTTTACTCAATCAGCACCAATGATTAGTTTAGAATGATCACTTTAACAGGCCGATCAATTTGACATGTACACACTAAATCGTCCGTAACTTTTTATTTAGAACTAAGAATGAAACGAATCCAATGCCCACGTTGAGCTATTAAAAAAATTTGAGACTGAAATAAAAACGGCAAACCGTCCAAGTAATCTAATCCATCCGAAAGTGTGTGACATCATGCATTATTTTTCAATTATAAGCTTTTACTCAATGAGCACCATTGATCAGTTTAAAATAATCATATTAACTGGCCGATCAGCTTGACATGTCCACACTAAATCGTCCGTAACTTTTGATTTATATCTCAAAATGATACAAATCCAATGTCTACGTTAAGCAATCTCAATTTTCTATATTTTGAGAAAATTTTATGATAGAAATAGAGACGACAAAGCATACAAGTAATCCAATCTATTCAAACTACTTGATGCCATGCTTTATGTTTCATTTATAAGGCTTTACTTAATGAGCACCAATGATTTGTTTAGAATGATCACTTTAGCTTGCCATTTAACTTGACATGTCCGCATTAAATTGTCTGTAACTTTTGATTTAGAGCTTAGAATGACCCGAATCCAATGCCCACGTTAATTATCAATATTGTGACAAAATTTGAGACAGAAGTAGATACGACAAAGCGTCCAAGTAATCCAATCCATCCTAAACTGTGTGATGCCATTTATTATTTTTCATTAATAAGCTTTTACTCAATGAGCACCAATGATCAGTCTAGAATAATCATTTTAGCTGACCGATCAACTTGTCATTTCTGCACTAAATCATCCATAACTTTTGATTTATAGCTCCGAATGACACGAATCCAATCCCCACATTAAGCTAGTTCTATTTTCTATATTGTGATAAAATTTAAAACATAACTAGATACGACAAAGCGTCCAAGTAATCCAATCTATCCCAAAATTGTGTGATGCCATTCTTTATGCCTCATTTATAAGCCTTACTTAATGAGCACCAATGTTCAGTTTAGAATGATCATTTCAACTCGCCGATCAACTTGACATGTCCGCACTAAATCGTCCGTAAATTTTGATTTAGAGCTCAGAAACACACGAATCAAATGCCCACGTTAAGCTAGCTCATTTTTCTATATTGTATCAAAATTTGAGAGAGAAATAGATACGATAAAGCATCCAAGTAATCCATGCTATCTGAAACTGTGTGATGTCATGCATTATGCTTAATTTTTAAGCCTTTACTCAATCAGCACCAATGATCAGTTGAGAATTATCACTTTAATTGGCCAATCAACTTGACATCTCCGCACTAAATCGTCAATAACTTTCGATTTAGAACTCAGAATGAATAGAATCCAATGCCCATGTTAATCCAGCTCAATTTTGTATATTATGACAAAATTTAATATAGAAATAGAGACAACAAAGCGTCCAAGTAATCCAATCTATCCAAACTACTTGATGCCATATTTTACGCTTCATTTATAAGCCTTTACTTAATGAGAACCAATGATATGTTTAGAATGATCACTTCAACTTGCCACTCAACTTGACATGTCCATAACTTTTGATTTAGAGCTCCGAATAACACGAATCCAATGCCCACGATAAGCTAGCTCAATTTTCTATATTGTGACAGAATTTGAGACAAAAATAGATACGACAAAGCGTCCAGGTAATCCAATCCATCCCAAACTATGTGATGCCATGCATTATTTTCATTTAAAAGGTTTTTCCAATGATCAGTTTAGTATGATCATTTTAACTAAATCGTCCATAAATTTTGATTTATAGCTCAAAAAGACACGAATCTAATGCCAACGTTAAGCAATCTCGACTTTCTATATTTTCACAAAATTTAAGATAGAAATAGAGATGACCAAGCGTCCAGGTAATCCAATCTATCTAAACTACTTGATGCTATTCTTTATTCTTCATTTATAAGCCTTTACTTAATGAGCACCAATGTTATGTTTAGAATGATCACTTTAACTTGCCACTCAACTCGATATGTCCACACTAAATTTTCCGTAACTTTTGATTTAGAGCTCAAAATGGCACGAATCCAATGCCCACGTTAAGCTAGCTCAATATTCTATACTGTGACAAAATTTGAGAGAGAAATAGATACAACAAAGCGTCCAATGCACCCCAAACTGCATAACGCCATGCATTATTTTTAATTTATTAACTTTTACTCAATGAGCACCAATGATCAGTTTGGAATGATCATTTTAACTGACCGATAAACTTGTCATGTCTGCACTTAACCTTCCATAACTTTTAATTTATTGCTCCGAATGACACGAATCCAATGCCCACATTAAGCTAGTTCAATTTTCTATATTGTACACAAAATTTGAAACAGAACTAGATACGACAATGCGTCGAAGTAATCCAATCTATCTCAAACTCCGTGATGCCAATCATTATTCTTCATTTATAAGCGTTTACTCAATGAGAAACAATGATCAATTTAGAATGATCATTTTAACTGGCTGATCAACTTGACATGTGTGCTCTAAATCGTCGATAACTTTTGATTTGTAGCTTAGAATGACACGAATCCAATACCCACACTAAGCTAGTTCAATTTTCTATATTGTGAGAAAATTTGAGACAGAAATCAGTACGATAAAGCATCCAAGTAATCCAATCCATCCCAAACTGTGTGATGCCATGCATTATTTTTCATTTATAAGCTTTTACTCAATGAGCACCAATGATCAGTTTAGAATAATCATATTAATTGGCCGATAACCTTGACATGTGCACACTAAATCATCTGTAACTTTTGATTTATAGCTCAGAATGACACAAATCCAATGTCCACGTTATGCAAGCTCAATTTTCTATATTTTGGCAAACTTTAAGATAGAAATAAAGAAGACAAAGTGTCCAAGTAATCCAATCTATATGAACTACTTAATGCCATGCTTCATGCTTCATTTATAAGCCTTTACTTAATGAGCACCAATGATCCGTTTAGAATGATCACGTTAACTGGCCAATCCACTTGACATGTCCGCACAAAATCATCCGTCACTTTTGATTAAGAGCTCGGAATGACACAAATACAATGTCCACGTTATGCTAGCTCAATATTCAATAGTGTAATAAAGGCTTATAAATGAGCATACTGCATAGCATCACGCAGGTCAAGATAGATTGGATTACTTGAACACTTTGTCGAATCTATTTCTGCCTCAAATTTTGTCACAATACTGAAAATTGAGCTTGCTCAACGTGGGCATAGGATTCGTGTCATTCTGAGGTCTAAATGAAAATTTACGGACGATTTAGTGCGGACATGTACAGTGGATCGGTCAGTTAATGTGATTAATCAAAACTGATCATTGGTACTCATTTAGTAAAGGCCTATAAATGAAGGATAATGCATGGCATCACACGGTTTGAGATAGGTTGGATTACTTGGACGCTTTGCCGTAACTAGTTTTGTCTCAAACTTTGTCAAAATATAGAAATTTGAGATAGATTAATGTGGGCATTGGATTCGTGTGTTTCTGAACTCTAAATAAAAATTTACGGATGCTTAAGTGCGGACATGTCAAATGGATCGGCTAGTTATATGATTATTCTAAACTGATCCTTGGTGCTCAATGAGTAAAGGCTTATAAAGGAAGCATAAAGCATGGCATCACACACTTTGGGATAGATTGGATTTTTTGGATGCCTTTTAGTCTTTATTTCTGTCTCAAATTTTGCAAATGTATAGAAAATTGAGCTAGCTTAACATGGGCATTGGATTCGTGTGTTTCCGAGCTCAAAATAAAAAGTTACAGATGATTTATTGCGAACATGTCAGGTTGATCGACGAGTTAAAATTATCATTTTAAACTGATAATTGCTTCTCATAAAGTAATGGCTTATAAATGAAGCATAATGCATGGCCTCACGCAGTTTGGGATAGATTGGATTACTTGGACGCTTTGTCGTCTCTATTTCCGTATCAAATTTTGTAAAGGTAGAGAAAATTGAGCTAGCTTAACGTGGGCACTGGATTCATGTGTTTCCCAGCTCTAAATAAAAAGTTACGAACGATTTAGTGCGGATATGTCAGGTTGATCGGCCTGTTAATATGATCATTCTAAACTGATCATTGGTGCGCATTAAGTAAAGGCTTATAAATGAAGTATAATGCATGGCACAACGTCTTGCCATCTCTATTTCTATCTCAAAATTTATAAAAATAGAAAATTGAGCTAGCTTAACGAGGGCATTGGATTCGTAACATTCGAAGCTCTAAATCAAAAGATACAGACGATTTAGTGCGGACATGTCATGTTGGTGCTCATTGAGTAAAGCCTTATAAATGAAGCATAATGCAAGGCATCACGCAATTTGGGTTATATTCATTAATTGGACGCTTTGTCATATCTAGTTTTGTTTCAAATTTTAACAAAATATTGAAAATTGAAGTAGATTAATATGGGCATTGGATTTGGGTCATTCTGAGGTATAAATCAAAACTTATGGACGATTTAGTGCAGACATTTCAAGTTTATCGGTCAGTTAAAATGATCATTCTAAGCTGATCATTGGTGCTCATTAATTAAAAGCTTATAAATGAAAAATAATGTACGGCATCACGCCATTTTAGATGGACTAGATTACTTGGACGCTTTGTCGTATTTACTTTGGTCTCAAATTTTGTCACAATATAGAAAATTGATCTAGCTTAGCATGGGCATTGGATTCGTGTCATTCTGAGCTCAAAAGTTACGTACGATTTAGTTCGGATATGTCAAGTTGATCGGCCTGTTAATATGATCATTCTAAACTGATCATTGGTGCTCATTAAGTAAAGGCTTATAAATGAAGCATAATGCATGGCACAATGTTTTGCCATCTCTATTTCTATCTCAAAATTTATAAAAATAGAAAAGTGAGCTAGCTTAACGAGGGCAATTGATTCGTAACATTCGGAGCTCTAAATCAAAAGATACGGACGATTTAGTGCGGACATGTCATGTTGAGTGGCCAGCTAAAATGATCATTCTAAACAGATCATTGGTGCTCATTAAATAAGGACTTATAAATGAAGCATAAAGCATGACATCAAGTAGTTTGGATATATTGGATTACTTGGACACTTTCTCGTCTCTATTTTTGTCACAATTTTTTGTCGAAATATAGAAAATTGAGCTAGTTCAACGTGGGCATTGGATTTGTGTCATTCTGATCTCTAAGTCAAAAGTTATGAACGATTTAGTGTGGACATGTGAAGTTGAGTGCCCAGTTAAAATGATCATTCTAAGCAGATCATTGGTACTCATTAAGTAAAGCCTTATAAATAAAGCATAATGCAAGGCATCAGGCAGTTTGGGTTATATTGGATTAATTGGACACTTTGTAATATCTAGTTTTGTTTCAAATTTTAACAAAATATTGAAAATTGAAGTAGATTAATATGGGCATTGGATTCGGGTCATTCTGAGATATAAATAAAAAATTATGGACGATTTAGTGCAGACATATCAAGTTTATCGGTCAGTTAAAATGATCATTCTAAGCTGATCATTGGTGCTCATTAAGTAAAAGCTTATAAATGAAAAATAATGTATGGCATCACGCCATTTTAGATGGACTGGATTACTTGGACGCTTTGCCGTATTTACTTCGGCCTCAAATTTTTTCACAGTATAGAAAATTGATCTAGCTTAGCATGGGCATTGGATTCGTGTCATTCTGAGCTCTATATCAAAAGTTACGTAAAATTTAGTGCGGACATGTCAAGTTGATCGGCCAGTTAAAGTAATCATTCTAAACTGATCATTGGTGCTCATTGAGTAAAGGCTTATAAATGAAGCATAATGAATGGAATCACACAGTTTTGGATAGACTGGATTACCTGGACGCATTGTCGTATCTAGTTCTATTTGAAATTTTGTCACAATATAGAAAATTGAACTACCTTAATGTGGGCATGGGATTCGTGTCATTCTAGAGCTATAAGTAAAAAGTTATGGCCGATTTAGTGCAGACATGTCAAGTTGATCGGTCAGTTAAAATGATCATTCTAAGCTGATTATTGGTGTTCATTAAGTAAAAGCTTATAAGAATAAAGCATGGCATCACACATTTTGGATAGATGGGATTACTTGGACGCTTTGTCATCTTTATGTATTCCTCAAATTTTGTTAAAATATAGAAAATTGAGCTAGCTTAAGGTGGGCATTGGATTCGTGTCATTCTGAGCTGTAAATCAAATTTTATACACGATTTAGTGCGCACATGTCAAGTTGATCGACCAGTCAAAGTGATCAATCTAAACTGATCTTGGTGCTCATTGAGTAAAGGCTTATAAACGCAGCATAATGAATGGCATCACATAGTTTTGGATAGATTGGATTACTCGAACGCTTTCTCGTATCTATATATGTCTAAAATTTTGTTGGACTATACAAAATTGAGTTAGCTTAACATTGGATTCATGTGTTTCCGAGCTCTAAATCAATAGTTAGGGATGATTTAGTTCGGACATGTCAAGTTGATTGGACAGTTAAAGTGATCATTGTAAACTTATCATTGGTACTCATTAAGTAAAGGCTATAAATGAAGCATAAAGCTTGGCATCATGCAGTATGGGTAGATTGGATTTCTTGGACGCTTTGTCATCTCTATTGCTTTCTCAATTTTTGCCAAAACATAGAAAATTGGGCTAGCTTAACGCGGCCATTGGATTCGTGTCAAACGGAGTTCTAAATCAAAAGTTATGGATGATTTAGTGTAGACATGTCAAGTTGATCAGCCAGTTAAAATGATCACTCTAAAATGATCATTGGTGCTCATTAAGTAAAGGATTAGAAATGAAGCATAAGGCATGGTATCACGCAATTTGGGATAGATTGGGTTACTCGGACACTTTTTCGTCTCTACTTCTATCTCATATTTTGTCAAAATATAGAAAACTGAAATAGCTAAATGTGGGCATTGGATTCCTGTCATTCTGAGCAATAAAAAAAATTTATGGACGATTTAGTGCAGACATGACAAGTTGATCGGACTGTTAAAATGACCATTTTAAACTAATCATTGGTGCTCATTGAGTAAAAGCTTATAAATGAAAAATAATGTGTGGCATTACGCAGTTTGGAATGGATCAGATTACTTAGACGCTTTATCGTATCTATTTCTGTATCAAGTTTTGTCACAATATAGAAAACTGAGCTAGTTTTACATGGGCATTGGATTCGTGTCATTCAAAGCTCTAAATCAAAAGTTACGGACGATTTAGTGCGGACATATCAAGTTGATCGGCCAGTTAAAGTGATCTTTCTAAACTGATCATTGTAAACTGATCATTGGTGCTCATTGAGTAAAGTCTTATAAATGTAGCATAATGCATGACATCACACAGTTTTAGTTAAATTGGATTACTTGGACGCTTTGTCGTATCATTTATGTCTCAAATTTTGTTACAATATAGAAAATTGAGCTAGCTTAATGTGGAGATTGGATTTGTTTGTTTCTGAGCTCTAAATCAAAAGTTACGCACGATTTAGTGCGGACATGTCAAGTTGATTGGCCATTTAAAGTGATCATTCTAAACTGATCACTAGTGCTCATTAAGTAAAAGTTTATAAATGAAGTATAAACCATGGCATCAAACAATTGGACGCTTTGTCATCTTTATATATATCTCAAATTTTCTCAAAACATAAAAAATTGAACTAGCTTAACGTGGGCATTGGATTCGTGTAATTCTGAGCACTAAATCAAAATTTACAAACAATTTAGTGCGGACATGTCAAGTGGAACGCTCAGTTAATGTGATTATTCAAAACTGATCATTGTTATTCCTTGAGTAAAGGCTTTTAAATGAAGGATAATGCATGGCATCACGCGGTTTGGGATAGGTTGATTACTCTGACACTTTGCCGTATCTAATTCTGTTTTAAAAGTTTTTTTGAAATACAAATATTTGAGCTAGATTAACGTGGCCATTGGATTCGTGTCATTGTGAGCTCTAAATCAAAATTTACCAATGATTTAGGGCGGACATGTCAATTGGATCGGCAAGTTAATATGATTATTCTAAACTGATCGTTGATACGCATTGCGTACAGACTTATAAATAAAGCATAATGCACGGCATCACGCGGTTTGGGATAGATTCGATTACTTGGAGGCTTTGTCGTATCTAATTCTGTCTCAAATTTTGTCAAAATATAGAAAATTGAACTAGATTAATGTGGGCATTGGATTTGCGTCATTCTGACCTATAAAATATAGTTACAAACAATTTAGTGCAACCATGTCAAGTGGATCGGCCAGTTAAAATGATCATTCTAAACTGATCATTGGTGCTCATTGAATAAAAGCTTATAAATAAAGCATAATGCATAGCATCACGCAGTTCAGGATAGATTGGATTACTTGGACGCTTTGTCGTATTTTTTTTTTGCCTCAAATTATGTCACAATATTGAAAACTGAGGTAGCTTAACATGGGCATTGGATTCGTGTCATTCTGAGGTCTAAATCAAAATTTACGGACGATTTAGTGCGGACATGTAAAGTGGATCAGCCAGTTAATATGATTAATCATAACTGATCATTGGTACTCATCGAGTAAAGGATTATAAATCAAGCATAATGCATGGCATCACGCGGTTTGAGATAGGTTGGATTACTTGGATGCTTTGATGTTTCTAGTTCTGCCTCAAATTTTGTCAAAATATTGAAATTTGAGCTAGATTAACGTGGGCATTGGATTCATGTCATTTTGAGCTCTAAATCAAAATTTACGGATGATTTAGTGTGGACATGTCAAGTGGATCGGCTAGTTAATATGATTATTCGAAACTCATCATTGGTATGCATTGTGGAAAGGCTTGTAAATGAAGCATAATGCATGGCATCATGCGGTTTTGGATAATTTGGCTTACTTGGACGCTTTGTCGTATCCAGTTGTGTCTTTAATTTTGTTACAATATAGAAAACTGAGCTAGCTTAACATACACATTGGATTCGTGTGTTTCTGAGCTCTACATCAAAGGTTATGGACGATTTAGTGCGGACATGTCAAGTCGATCGGTTAGTTAAGTGATCATTCTTAACTGATCATTGGTGCTCATTATGTATACGCTTATAAATGAAGCATAAAGCATTGTATCAAGCAGTTTGGATAGATTCGATTACTTCGATGCTTTGCCCTCTCTATTTCTGTCTCAAATTTTGTCAAAATATAGAAAATTGAGCTACATTAACGTGGGCATTGGATTCGTGTCATTCAGAGTTCTAAATCAAAATTTATGGACAATTTAGTGTGGACATGTCAAGCGCATCGGCGAGTTAGTATGATTATTCAAAACTGATCATTGGTACTCATTGAGTAAAGGCTTATAAATGTAGCATAATGCATGGCATCACGCCATTTCGGATAGATTGGATTACTTGGACGTTTTGTCGTATCTAGTTCTGTCTCAAATTTTGTCAAAATATAGAAAATTGAGCTAGCTTAACATGGGTATTGGATTTGTGTCATTCTGAGCTCTAAATAAAAATTTAAGGACGATTTACTGCGGACATATCAAGTGGATTGGCCAGTTAATATGATTATACTAAACTGATCGCAGGACCTCATTGAGTAATTGCTTATAAGTGAAGCATAATGCATGGCATCACGCGGTATGGGATAGATTGGATTACTTGAATGATTTGTCATATCCAGTTCTGTCTCATATTTTTTTACAATATAGAAACAATAACTAGCTTAACATGGGTATTGGATTCGTGTCATTCTGAGCTATAAGTCAAAAGTTACGGATGATTTAGTGCAGCCATGAAAAGTTGATTGCCTAGTTAAAATGATCATTCTAAACTGATAAATGGTGGTCATTGAGTAAAAGCTTATAAATGAAGTATAATGCAAGGCATCACGCAGTTCGGGATATATTGGTTTACTTGGACGCTTTGTCGTATATATTTGTGTCTCAAATTTTAGCTAGCTTAACGTGGGCATTGGATTAGTGTCATTCTGAGCTCTAAATCAAAAGTTATAGAGGATTTAGTGCAAACATGTCAAGTTGAACGTCCAGTTAATATGATCATTCTAAACTGATCATTGCTGCTCATTGAGTATATGCTTAGAAATGAAGCATAATAATGACATCATGCATTTTTGGATAGCTTGGATAACTTGGATGCTTTGTGGTATCTATATTTGTCTCAAATTTTGTCTCAATATAGAGAATTGAACTAGCTTAATATGGGCATTGGATTCGTGTCATTTTGAGATATAAATCAAAAGTTACGAACAATTTAGTGCAGAAATATCATAGATAACTAATCATTGGTGCTCATTGAGTAAAGGCTTATAAATGAAGCATAATGCATGGCATCACGCAGTTTGAGATAGATTGGATTACCTGGACGCTTTGTCGTATCTATTTCTGTCTCAATTTTGTCTCAATATAAAAAATTTAGTTCGCTTAACATGGGCATTGGATTCATTTCATTTTTAGTTATAAATCAAAATTTATGGACGATTTCGTGCGGAAATGTCAAGTTGATCGGCCAGTTAATATGATTATCCTAAATTGATCATTGGTGCTCATTGAGTGAAGGCTTATAAATGAAGCATATTGCATGGCATCACACAGTTTGAGATATATTGGAAAACTTCAGCGCTTTGTCATATCTAGTTTTGTCTCAAATTTTGTCATAAAATAGAAAATTGAACTAGTTTAACATTGGCATTGGATTCGTGTCATTCAAAGCTATAAATCAAAAGTTACAGCCGATTTCGTGCGGAAATGTCAAGTTGATCGGCCAGTTAAAATAATCACTCTAAATTGATCATTGGTGCTCATTGTGTAAAGGTTTATAAATGAAACATAATGCATGGCATCTCGCAGTTTTTGATAGATTGGATTACTTGGATGCTTTGTTATATCTAGTTCTATGTCAAATTTTGTCAAAGTATTGAAAATTGAGCTAAAACGTGGGCGTTGGATTCATGTCATTTTGAGCTCTAAATCAAATTTTACGGATGATTTAGTGCGTACATGTCAAGTCGATCAACCAGTTAATATTACTATTCTAAATTGATCATTGGTACTCATTTAGTAAACGCTTATAAATGAAGCATAATCTATGGCATCACGCGGTTTGGGATAGATTGGATTACCACTACAAGAAAACATTAATATTTCCGAAGGCATTTCCGATGGAAGTAAAAGCATCGAAATTTTCTAATCCCTGTGCGATGGTTTTCCAACGGTTCTGTCAGTAAATCCCGATGTTTGCACTACCTTCGGAAAATCGATGGTAAAACCCGACGGCTTTTAGTCCGGTTTCCGATGAAAACGTAGGCGTCTGGATATCCTCACAAAACCATCGCACATTACTGACGAAATATAAGCCGTCGGTTTTTTCTGACAATTTCCCAATGGAATGTGGTTTTTACTATCCGTCTGGAATCTGCTCGGAATATATCCGTGGGCTGACGTCGAGTATCATTGGTTCGTCGTCGGAAATATCCAGCAAACATCGGAAATCCATCTGAAAGAGGAATATTCTTAAGAATAATCTATTTAAATTTGTGATTATCTGTTAAAATTCATAATAATCAGTTAAAAATTATAATAATCTATTAAAAATTCGTGATAATCTTCTAATTTTCAATATAAATACGCTATGGTCCTTCACAATTTCACTATAACAAAAAATCTTAACAAAATGTCTTCTTTAGGTTCTTATGATTATTTTCGATCTTGGATGGATAAACCTCGGTATGATTCAACAACGGGGGAATTGATGGATGAATCTGCGCAAGATGTTGAAGAGTTCATGACATTTGCATCAAAAAATAGCATGACATCGGAATACGGTAAAATGTATTGTCCGTGTATTAAATGTCAAAATCATAGATTAATCTTTGTTAGAGAAGTACGTAATCATTTGTATAGGACTGGATTTATGCCGCGTTACAAAATTTGGTATTCACATGGAGAAACGGATGCAACGATGCAATATTATGGTAGTACTTCAAAAAAGTTAGATAGTACTAATGTTAGGGTAGAGGAACCGGCATCACAAGTTGATATAAACGAAAGTTCTATTTAGATGGTGAATGATGCATTTCGTGAACAAAGAGCATCGTATATTGAAGATAGGATTAGAATAGAGGAACCCAATTTGGAAGCCCAGAAATATTTTGATATGTTAGATGCATCGAAGCAGCCTTTGTATAAAGGATGTAGAGATGGATTATCGCCTTTATCTGCTGCAAGCATGTTGATGACGATAAAGACGGATTTCAACTTGGCTTAAGATTGTGTGAATGCGATAGCTGATCTTGTTAGAGATATATTACCTGAATATAATATTGCACTTGATTCATATTACGAGGTTCAAAAACTTGTAGATGGTCTTGGATTGCCGTATTAGATGATCGATATATGTATTGACAACTGCATGATCTATTGGAGAAATGATGAAAACAATATGAAGTGCCGATTTTGTCACAAACCTCGATTTCAAGAGACAAGCGGTAGAGTACCTATTCCGCATAAACGGATGTGGTATTTGCCATTAACAGAGAGGTTAAAGAGCTTATATTAATCTGAACACATGGCAAAACCTATGAGATGGCATGCAGAACATAATTCGAATGGAGAAATTGTGCATCCCTCGGATGCAAAAGCATGGAAACATTTTAAACAGGTTTATCCTAGTTTTGCATATGAGCTTAGGAACGTATACCTCGGGTTATCTACAGATGGATTCAAGCCTTTTGGGAAGCGTGGCAGGCAATACTCGTTGTGGCCAGTTATCGTGACACCTTATAATTTGCCTCCTTCGTTGTGCATGAAACAAGAGTTTTTATTTCTAACAATTCTCGTCCCCGGTCCAGAGCATCCTGAGCGATCGCTTGATATTTTCTTGCAGCCACTAATTCATGAGTTAAAAATATTGTGGGAAAATGGTGGCGAAGCATTCGATGTTTCCACCCAACAAAACTTCTTGATGCGAGCAGTACTTATGTGGACTATAAGTGATTTTCCAGCATATGGTATGTTATCAGGATGGTCGACGTATGGAAGATTAGCATGCACATATTGTCAAGATAATACTGATGCATTCCAACTGAAACACGGACAAAAGACTAATTGGTTCGATTGTCATCGCCAATTTCTACCACAAGATCATCCATACCGCCGGAGCACGACATTGTTTAGGAAAAACAAAAAAAAAGTTTGATGGTCCACCTCCTATTCTTGACGGGAATAGATGACCTGCACGACATGATGATAGAGGAGAAAAACCAAGCTATCTAGTGTTTGTGCCAGAAGTATTTGCACAAGCTATCTAGTGTTTGTGCCAGAAGTAAGTGGAAAAAGGAAGACGCGACGCCTATCAGAGAAGGAATAAAATCACTTGCATTTATATATTTTGACAAATTGCAATGACATTTTGGAATAAAAAAGGTACATTCAATTAAATTTTATTTTTAATTGTTATTATAATTTATTGTTAATAATTTTGTTCATAATTAACAGGATATACATGGAACAAATACGTGTTCATTATTCAGATTACACAGAGAATGAGTTGGTCGAACTTAAAAAAAGCCAATTTGCAAGATGGTTGCATTTTTATGTTAGTGTCACCACAATTATGTAATTTTCAATAATAATTTCCTATATATATATATTTGACTACATTCAATTATTTTGTAGGTTACTACAGGTCCTTCTAGGGTGATAATGTTTCCCACGTGGTTAGTTGAGTTGGTGAGTGGTCTTACATTGACTGCATAATCTTATCCAATGTACTGCACTCGTGGATATGCTTTTAAGAGTTATCGTGAAGGAAACTCATAAACAACTTATAATTATGGTGTATCATCTCAATCGGGAGAAATTGTATACAACGGTGTTCTTTGTGAAATATTAAAAGTTCACTATCCAGGAATGATTGATTTGAGGTGTACTGTATTCTACTGTGGTTGGTATGACCCTGTCATGGGTAAACATCAAGACGAATTTGGTGTTACATCTGTCCACTCTCTTAAGCAACATCGAAAATATGATCCTTTTGTAATTGCATCACAAGTGGACCAGGTTTGTTAGATTCGATATCCTCGTGTGAGGAACAAGCAAGATAATTGGATTACAGTGACCTCAATACATCCTAGACGAATGGTATGTGGTATTACCGAACAAGACCCTATGCAACAAACACAATTGGTAACTTAGGTTCAATAGACACTTCTCTTGAAGTTAACCTTGTTGTTGGTGACACCACAAACGGGGATTAAAACGTGTTTCAAGATTCAGAAGAAGAAACTGACAAGTTTGACTGCGAAAATTCAGCTAATTCGGAATATTAATCAGATTCAGATTAAATTTGTGATAATAATGTTTTATTTTTTCCATACTTTAATTATATATAAATTATCTTTTCTAAAATAATAAATGTCCGTCCGATGGATTCTATACTTTAATTATATATAAATATTTTTCAAAATATTGATTTCCGTAATCGACAGATTTCCGACGGAGTTGGTAATTCCATCTGAAAGCCATCGGAAAACCGTCAAAAACGTATTTGCAACGTGTGCAGACTATTTGGCGAACATGCACGGGTTGAAGTAGTCCATCAGAAATCCGACGGAATTCCGATGGTCCTATATAATACACGGGAGACGTAATTACCAACGCGGGTTTTAACAAAAATATTTATTAATGTTCCGACGGATTCCCGACGGATATTGCCGTCAGAAATATGTAATATAACCTACGATCCCAATCTCCTCTTTTTCTCTTGTGTTTCTTCTCCTTCACTGCCTCTTCGTCTCCCGCCGCTGTCGTTGCCGGAAACCGGCTTTCCTCTTCACCTCCCTTGCTGTCGTCGCCGGAAACCGGCTTTCCTCTTCACCTCCCTTGCTATCGTCGCTATTCATGTAAGTTTTCCCCCTCTAGCAAATCTTTTTCGGTTACCAAAAACAGATTGGTTTTGTTTTGGTGTTAAACTGTCGAGATTTTGGTGTTAAACTTGCAGGCTGTTTTCGAATTTGGAGATTTTGGTGTTAACTTGCAGACTGTTAACGTTCATTTTTGTTTAAACAGAACAATTTCTAGACACTTTTTAACTGAACCATTTTTTTTGTTCCTACCGATACACTTTTTCTACTTTTATTTGTTGTTTGGATTGTGAGAAAGGGTGAAATTGTTTTGAGTATTTGAAAAGACCAGTCTCCGATTTGCTAATGGCCATATTAGCAATGTCGATGAATTGTGTTGAGTGAAATGTTTTGGCTCTGACTTGTTTAATAACTGATTCTGGTTTGTTTAGTAGAAACCCAAATTGAAAACTTAATGCTACATAGTTTGTGAGATTTGTTTTGGTTTGGTCTCAATAGTTTCATGTAGTTGTGTGGATGATGTTCATGTCATCTAACTTGTGCTGAACGAGTGTTTTTGAAGGTCAAAGTTTTGAATCATTTTCTCCTTACGATCGTCTACTTAAAAGTGCTTTCCTTTTACAATTTATGGAGTCAATTCTTGTGCAAATGGTTTATCAATTCATGATTATTTCACAACAACAAGAAATAACAAAATATGAATTTCATCCCTCTAATTACAAGAACAAGATCAATTTTTCAACTGAGATGTAATGTTCATATATGTCTCCATGTAATATTCCATGTAATATGTATATAGTATTATGATAAATAATTTATCTATAAATTAATAACTCTTTTAGTTTACAAAAACTATAACACCAAACCAAATATTTTTATTTGTTGATTCTTGTTAACTGTCTCATCACTATTTAATTTTTTTTTTAACTTTTTATTTTTATTAATGACTATCAAGTATTAAATAATAATCCGCGTATACATGGGCCTAGTATAACTAATAAATACAAAAATTACTTAAATAAAATTATTATTTTATCTTAAATAGCATTAATATTTTTATTTTATGATATTCTATCAAATAGTAGAATGATATTACTCCAAAAAATGGACGTTGATTTTGTCGAAGTATGAAAATAAAAATAATTGATTATTATTTTAAATAATTTAATACTTCAAAGAGAAAATGGTAAATAATAAATGTAGATAGATTGATAAAATATCACAATCATAGGTCGTATCAAGAGTACCAAAGAGGTGGTGAGTCGTCTACTCCGATTTGTATACCAACTCAAGTTTCACAATCTACAAAAGATTCTTTCCGACCAATGACAATTGAAGAATTGGTTTACCAGCCTGGTCTTGAAGTTCTTACTTTTCTCGATCCGAGGCGCCAAAAAAATTCGACATGGTAAAATTAATTTTTCTATAATTATATTTAAAATAATTATTTTGTCATAATATAAAAAATTGAACGAGCTTAACATGGGCAATGGGTTCGTTTCATTCTGAGCTCTAAATCAAAAGATATAGACCATTTTGTTTAGATATGTCAAGTTGATCAGCTAGTTAAAATGATCATTCTGAACTGATCATTGAGTAAAAGCTTATAAATTAAGAATAATGCATGGCATCACGCTGTTTAGGACAGAGTGCTTTCCTTGGAAGCTTTGTCGTATCTATTTTTATCTCAAATTTTGTCACAATATAAAAAATTGAGATAGCTTAATGTGGGCATTGGATTATGGAGATTCTGAGCTCTAAATCAAAAGTTAAGGACATGTCAAGTTCATCGGCAAGTTAATATGATCATTCTAAAGTGATCATTGGTGCTCATTGAGTAAAGCCTTATAAATGAAGTATAATGCATGAAATCACGTAGTTTTTGATAGATTGGTTTACTTGGACGCTTTTTTGTATCTATTTCTATCTCAAATTTTGTCTCAATATAGAAAATTGAACTAGTGTAACGTGGGCATTGGATTCGTGTCATTTTGAACTATAAGTCAAAAGTTACGGCAAGTTAGTGTAGACATGTCAAGTTGATCGGCCAATTAAAATGATCATTCTAAACTGATCATTGGTGCTCATTGAGTAATAGCTTATAAAAGACGCATAATGAATGGCATCATGCAGTTTGGGTTAGACAAGATTACTTGGATGCTTTTTCGTATCTATTTTGTCTCAAATTTTGTCTCAATACAGAAAATTGAGCTAGTTTAACGTAGGCATTGGATTCGTGTCATTCTGAGAAATAAAACAAAAGTTACGGACGATTTAGTTTGGACATGTCATGTTGATCGGTCAGTTAATATGATAATTCTGAAATGATCATTGGTGCTCTTGAATAAAGGCATAATGCATGACATTACACAGTTTTGGAGAGATGGGATTAGGGTAATGCTTTGTCGTAGCAATTTTAGTCTTAAATTTTATCACAATATAGAAAATCGAGCTAGCTTAACGTGGGCATTGAATTCGTGTCATTATAAGATCTAAATTAAAAGTTACGGACAATTTAATGCGGACATGTCTAGTTGATCGGGCAGTTAAAGTGACATTCTAAACTAGTAATTGGTACTAATTGAATAAATGTTTATAAATGAAACATAATGCATGGCATCACACAGTTTTGGATAGATTGGATTACTTGGACACTTTTTCGTATCTATTTTTTCTCTAATTTTGTTACAACATAGATAATTGACATAGCTTAACGTGGGCATTGGATTCGTATCATTCTGAGCTCTAAATCAAAAGTTATGGACGATTTAGTGGGGACATGTCAAGTTGATCAGCCAGTTAAAATGATCATTCTGAACTAATCATTGGTGCTCATTAAGTAAAGCCTTGTAAATGAAGTATAAAGCATGGCATCACGTAGTTTGGGATAGATTTGCTTACTTGTACGCTTTGTCTTACCTATTTTTATCTCAAATTTTGTCAAAATATAGAAAATTCAGCTAACCTAACATGGGTATTGGATTCGTATCATTCTAGGCTCTAAATCAAAAGTTATGGACGATTTACTGTGGACATGTCAAGTTGATCAGCCAGTTAATATGATTATTCTAACCTGATCATTGGTGCTCATTGAGTAAACGCTTATAAATGAAGTATAATGCATGAATAGACTGGATTATTTAGACGTTTTTTCGTATCTATTTTTGTCTCAAATTTTGTCACAATATAGAAAATTAAGCTAGCTTAACGTGGGCATTACATTCGTGTCATTCTGAGATCTAAACCAAAAGTTACGGACGATTTAGTGCAAACATGTCAAGTTGATCGGCCAGTTAAAGTGATCATTCTACACTGCTCATTGGTGCTCATTAAATAAAGTCTTATAAATGAAACATAAAGCATGACATCACGTAGTTTGGGATAGATTTGGTTACTTGGATGGTTTGGCGTCTCTATTTTGTCTCAAGTTTTGTTAAAATATAACAAAATAAAGCTAGGTTAACGTGGGCATTGGATTCGGGTCATTCGGAGCTATAAATCAAATGTTACGGACGATGTAGTGGAGACATGTCAAGTTGATCGGCCTAATAAAATGATCATTCTAAACTGATCATTAGTGCTCATCGAGTAAAGGCTTATAAATGAAGCATAAAGCAAGGTATCTCGCAGTTAAGTTGATTTGCCAGTTAATATGATTATTCTAAACTTATCATTGGTGCTCATTGAGTAAAGGCTTACAAATGAAACATAATGCATGGCATCACGTAGTTTTTGATAGATTTGATTACTTGGACACTTTGTCGTATCTAGATCTATCTCAAAGCTTAACGTGGGCATTGGATTTGTGTCAAACTGAGTTATAAGTCAAAAGTTACGGACGAATTAGTGCAGACATGTCAAGTTGTTCGCCAGTTAAAACGATCATTCAAAACGGATCATTGGTGCTCATTGAGTAAAAGCTTATAAATGAAAAATAATGCATGGCATCACACAGTTTGGGATAGACTGGATTACTTGGACGCTTTGTCGTACTATTTCTCTCCCAAATATTGTCATAATAGAGAAAATTGAACTAGTTTAATGTGGGAATTGGATTCGTGTCATTATGAGCTCTAAATCCAAAGTTAGGAAAGATTTAGTGCGAACATGTCAAGTTGATGGGCCAGTTAATATGCTTATTCTAAACTGATCATTGGTGCTCATTGAATATAAAGGCTGATAAATGAAGCATAATGCATGGCATCACGTAATTTTTGATAAATTTGATTACTTGGACAATTTTTCGTATCAAGATATGTCTCAAACTTTATCTCAGTATCGAAAATTGAACTAGCTTATCGTGGGCATTGGATTCGTGTCATTCTGAGATATAACTCAAAAGTTACAGACGATTTAGTGTAGACATGTCAAGTTGATCAGCCAGTTAAAACAATCATTCTAAACTGATCATTGGTGTTCATTGAGTAAATGCTTATAAATGAAAAATAATGCATGGCGTTACACAGTTTGGGATAGACTGGATTACTTGGATGCTTTGTCGTATCTCTATGTGTCTCAGACTTTGTCACAATATAAAAAAATTGAGATAGGTTAATGTGGGTATTGGATTCGTGCTGTTACGAGCTCTAAATCAAAAGTTACGGAGGATCTAGTGTGGACATGTCAAGTTGATCGGCCCGTTAAAGTGATCCTTCTAAATTGATCATTGGTGCTCATTGAGTAAAGTTTTATAAATGAAGCATAATACATGGCATTTCACAGTTAAAGATCGTATATATTTCTTTCTCAAATTTTGTTTCAATATAGAAACCTGAGCTAGTTTAACAGGGGCATTGGATTCGTGTCATTATGAGCTCTAAATCAAAAGTTACGGCCGATTTAGTGCGGACATGTCAAGATGATCGGCCAGCAAATATGATTATTCTAAACTGATCATTGGTGCTCATTGAGTATAAAGGCTTATAAATGAAGCATAATGCATGGCATCACGCAATTTTTGATAGATTTGATTACTTGGACACATTGTCGTATATAGATCTGTCTCAAACTTTTGTCTAAATATAGAAAATTGAACTAGGTTAACATGGCCATTGGATTCGTGTCATTCTGAGCTATAAGTCAAAACTTACGGACGATTTAGTGGAGACATGTCAAGTTGATCGGCCAGTTAAAACAGTCATTCTAAACTGATCATTGGTTCTCATTTAGTAAAAGCTTATAAATGAAGCACAATGCATAGCATCACGCATTTTTGGATAGATTGAATTAGCTGGACGCTTTGTCCTATCTATTTATGTCTCAATTTTGTCAATATATTGAAAATTGTGCTAGTTTAACGTGGGCTTTGGATTCGTGTCAATCTAAGCTCTAACTCAAAAATTACGGACGATTTAGTGCGAACATGTCAAGTTGATCAGTGAGTTAAAGTAATCATTCTAAACTGATCATTGTTGCTCATTAAGTAAAGGCTTATAAATGAAGCATAAAGCATGGCATCACGCAGTTTAGAATAGATTGGATTACTTGGATGCTTTGTCTTCTCTATTTCTGTCTCAAATTTTGTCACAATATAGAAAATTGAGGTAGCTTAACGTGGGCATTGGATTCGTGTCATTCTGAGCTCTAAATCAAAAGTTACGGACTATTTAGTGTGGACATGTCAAGTTGATCGACCTGTTAAAGTGATCATTCTAAACTGATCATTGGTGCTCATTAAGTAAAGGCTTATTAATGACGCATTAAGCATGGCATCGTGTAGTTTGGGATAGATTTGATTACTTGTACGCTTTGTCTTCTCTATTTCTGTCTCAAATTTTGTCACAATATAGAACATTTAGCTAGCTTAACGTGAGCATTGGATTCAAGTCGTTCTGAGCTCTAAATCAAAAGTTACGGACTATTTAGTGTGGATATGTCAAGTTGATCGGCCAGTTAAAGTGATCATTCTAAACTGATCATTGGTGCTCATTAAGTAAAGGCTTATTAATGACGCATTAAGCATGGCATCGCGTAGTTTGGGATAGATTTGATTACTTGGACGCTTTGTCGTCTCTATTTTGTCTTAAGTTTTGTATAAATATAGAAAATTCAGCTAGCTTAACGTGGGCATTGGATTCGTGTCATTCTGAACTCTAAATCAAAAGTTATGGTCGATTTAGTGCGGATATTTGAAGTTGAATGGCCAGTTAATATGATTATTCCAAACTGATCATTAGTGTTCATTGATTAAAGGCTTATAAATGAAGCAGAATGCATAACATCAAGCAATTTTTCATAGATTTGATTACTTGGACACTTTGTTGTATATAATTATGTCATAAACTTTGTCTCAATATAGAAAACTAAACTAGCTTAATGTGGGCATTGGATTCGTGTCATTCTGAGCTATAAATCAAAACTTACGGACGATTTGGTGAAGACATGTCAAGTTGATCGGATAGTTAAAATGATCATTCTAAACTGATCATTGGTACTCATTGAGTAAAGACTTATAAATGATGCATATTACAAGATATTACACAGTTTTGGATAGATGGGATTACTTGGACGCTTTGTCGAAGAAATTTTAGTCTTAAATATTTTCACAATATAGAAGATTGAGCAAGCTTATCGTGGGCATTGGATTTGTGTCATTCTGAGCTCTAAATCAAAAGTTACATACGTTTTAGTGCAGACATGTCAAATTGATCGGCGAGTTAAAGTGCTTATTTTAAACTGATAATTGGTACTCATGAAGTAATGGCTTATAAACAAAGCATAGAGCATGGCATCACATAGTTTGGGATAGATTTGATTACTTGGACGCTTTGTCGTCTCTATTTTGTCTCAAGTTTTGTCGAAATATAGAAAATTGGTGCTCAAGTAATATGATTAATCCAAACTGATCATTGGTGTTCATTGAGTAAAGCCTTATCAACGAAGTAGAATGCATGGCATCACTCAATTTTGGATAGATTTGATTACTTGGACGCTTTGTCGTATCTTGTTCTGTCTCATATTTCGTCAAAATATAGAAATTTGAACTAGTTTAACATGTGCTTTGGATTCGTGTCATTTTGAGCTATAAATAAAAAGTTGCAAACGATTTAGTTTAGACTTGTCATGGTGATCGGCTAATTAAAATGATCATTCTAAACTGATCAATGGTGCTCATTGAGTAAAGGCTTATAAATGAAATATAATGTATTGCATCACGTAGTTTTGGATATATTTGATTACTTGGACGCTTTTTCGTACTATATTTGTCTCAATATACAAGACAGAGCTAGCTCAACGTGGGTATAGGATTCGTGTCATTTTGAGCTATAAATCAAAAGTTACAAATGATTTAGTCCAAACATGTCAAGTTGATCGGCCAGTTAAAATGATCATTCTAAACTGATCATTGGGGCTCATTGAGTAAAAGCTTATAAATGAATCATAATGCATAGTATTTCTCCGTTTGGGATAGAATGGATTACTAGGCCACTTTGTAATATCTATTTAAATCTGAAATTTTTTCTCAATATAGAAAATTGAGCTAGCTTAACGTGGACATTGGATTCGTGTAATTCTGAGCTATAAATCAAAAGTTACGTACGATTTAGTGAAGACATGTCAAGTTGATAGGCCAGTTAAAATGATTATTCTAAATAGATCATTGATGCTCATTGAGTAAAAGCTTATAAATGAAGAATAATGCATGAGATCAAGCAGTTTGGTATACACTGGATTACTTGGACGCTTTGTCGTATCTATTTCTGTCTCAATTTTTGTCACCTTATAGAAAATTGAACTAGTTTATCGTGGGCATTGGATTCATGTTAGTCTGAGCTATAAATCAAAGCTTACGGAAGCTTTAGTGTGGACATGTCATGTTGATCGGCCAGTTAATATGATCATTCTAAACTAATTATTGGTGCTCATTGAGTAAAAGCTTATGAATGAAGCATAATGCAGGACATTACATAGTTTTGGATAGACTGGATTGCGTGGATGCTTTGTCGAAGCAATTTTATTCTTAAATTTTATCGCAATATAGAAAATTAAGTTAGTTTCACGTGGGCATTGGATTCGTGTCATTTTGAGCTCTAAATCAAAAGTTACGGACGATTTAGTGCGGACTTGTCAAGTTGATCGACAAGTTAATATGATTATTCTAAACTTATCATTGGTGCTCATTGAGTAAAGGCTTATAAATGAAGCATAATGCATGGCATCACATAGTTGTGGATATATTGGATTACTTGAACGCTTTGTTGAAGCAATTTTAGTCTTAAATTTTATCATACTATAGAAAATTGAGGTAGATTAACGTGGGCATTGGATTCTTGTCATTCTGTGCTCTAAATAAAAAGTTACCGACGACTTAGTACGGACATGTCAAGTTGATCGGCAGTTAGTATGATTACTCTAAACTGATCACTAGTGCTCATGCAGTAAGGACTTATAAATGAAGCATAATGGATGGCATCACGCAGTATTGGATAGATTGAATTACTTGGACGCCTTGTCGTGTCTAGTGCAGTCTCAATTTTGGCACAATATAGAAAATTGAACTAGCTTAACGTGGCCATTGGATTCATGTCATTCTAAGCTATAAATCAAAAGGTACAGACGATTTAATGCAGACATGTCAAGTTGAACGGCCTGTTAAAATGATCATTCTAAACTGATCATTTGTGTTCATTGAGTAAAAGCATATAAATAAAGAATAATGCATGGCATCACGCAGTATGGAATAGACTGGATTACTTGGATACTTTGTCGTATCTATTTATGTCTCCAAAATTTTCACAATACAGAAAATTGAGCTAGCTTAACATGGGCATTGGATTTGTGTCATTCTGAACTCTAATTCAAAAGTTATGGATAATTTAGTGTGGAAGTGTCACGTTGATCGACCAGTTAATATGATCATCCTATACTTATCATTGGTGCTCATTGAGTAAATGCTTATAAATGAAGCATAATGCATGGCATCTCGCAGTTTGCGATAGAATGGATTACTTGGATGCTGTGTCATATCTATTTGTGACTCTTATTTTGTCTCAATATTGAAAATTGAACTATCTTAACGTGGGCATTGGATTCATTCGCATTCTAAGCTATAAATCAAAAGCTATGGACGATTTAGTGCAGACATGTCAAGTTGATCGACAAGTTAAAATGATCATTCTAAACTGATCATTGGTGTCCATTGAATAAAAGCTTATAAATGAAGAATAATGCATGGGATCACGCAGTTTGAACTATCTTAAGAAAATTGAACTATCTTAACGTGGGCATTGGATTCGTTACATTCTAAGCTATAAATCAAAAGTTATGGATGATTTAGTGCAGAACAGTCAAATTGTATCTAGCTTAATGTGGGCATTGTATTCATGTCATTCTGCGTCCTAAATAAATACAGACGATTTAGTGTGGACATGTCAAGTTGATAACCCAATTAATATGATCATTCTAAACTTATCATTGCTGCTCATTGAGTAAATGCTAATAAATAAAGCATAATGCATAACATCACACTATTTTGGACCGATTTGATTACTTGGACGCTTTTTCGTATCTATTTCTTTGTCAAATTTTCTCTCAATGTAGAAAAATTGAACAAGATTAACGTGGGCATTGGATTCGTGTCATTCTGAGCTAAAAATCAAAACTTACGAACGATTTGGTGAAGACATGTCAACCTGATTGGCGAGTTAAAATGATCATTCTAAATTGATCATTCGTGCCCATTGAGTAAAGGCCTATAAATGAAGCATAATACATGGCTTCAGGAAGTTTGGGATAGATTGGACACTTGGACGCTTTGTCGTATTTATTTCTGTCTCAAATATTGTCTCAATATTGAAAATTGAGCTAACACAACGTGGGCATTGGATTCGTGTCTTTTTGAGCTATAAATAAAAAGTTACAATCTATTCAGTGTAGACATGTCAAGTTGATCGGCCATTAAAATTGATTATTCTAAACGGATAATTGGTGCTCATTGAGTAAATGCTTATAAATGAATCATAATGCAGGACATCTCGCAGTTTGGAATAGATTGGATTAATTGGACGCTTTTCCGTATATATTTCTGTCTCAAATTTTTTCACAGCATAGAAAATTGAGCTAGCATAACATGGACATTGGATTCATGTCATTCTGAGCTCTAATTCAAAAGCTAAGGACGATTTAGTGTGGACGTGTCAAGTTGATCGGCTGGTTAATATGATCATTCTAAACTGAACATTGGTGCTCATTGAGTAAAGGCTTACAAATGAAGCATAATGCATGGCATCTCACAGTTTGCGATAGAATGGATTACTTGGATGCTTTCTCGTATCTATTTCTGTCTCAAATTTTGTCTCACTATAGAAAATTGAACTATCTTAACATGGGCATTAGATTCGTTACATTAAAAGCTGTAAAGGAAAAGTTGCAGACAATTTAGTGCAGACATGTCGAGGTGATTGACCTGTTAAAATGATCATTCTATACTGATCATTGGTGCCCATTGAGTAAAAGCTTATAAATGAAAAATAATGCATGGCATCACACCGTTTGGGATATTCTGGATTACTTGCATGCTTGTTGTATCTATTTTATCTCAAATTTTGTTACTATATAGAAAATTGAGGTAGCTTAACGTGGCCATTGGATTCGTGTCATTCTACGCTCTAAATAAATATGGACGATTTAGTGTGGACATGTCAAGTTGATCGGCCAGTTAATATGATCATTCTAAACTGATCATTGCTGCTCATTGAGTAAATTCTTATAAATGAAGAATAATACATGACATCACACAGTTTTGGATAGATTGGAGTATTTGGCCGCTTTGTCGTATCTATTTCTGTCCCAAACTATTCCTCATTATAGAAAATTGAACTAGCTTAACGTGGGCATTTGATTCGTGTCATTCTGAGCTACAAATCAAAACTTACAAATGATTTGGTGAAGACATGTCCAGTAGAACGGCCAATTAATATGATCATTCTAAACTGATCATTTCTGCTCATTGAGTAAATGCTTATAAATGAAGCATAATACATGACATCACACAGTTTTGGATAGATTGGATTATTTGGCCGCTTTGTCGTATCTATTTCTGTCCGAAATTATGTCTCATTATAGAAAATTGAACTAGCTTAACGTGGGCATTTGATTCATGTCATTCTGAGCTACAAATCAAAACTGACGAACGATTTGGTGAAGACATGTCTAGTTGATCGGCCAGTTAAAATGATCAGTCTAAACTGATCATTGGTGCTCACTGAGTAAAGGCCTATAAATAAATCATAATGCATGGCATTACGCAGTTTGGGATAGATTGGACTACTTCGACGCTTTGTCGCATCTATTTCTTTCTCAAATACTGTCTCAATATAGAAAATTGAGCTAAATCAATGTGGGCCTTGGAGTCATGTCATTCAAAGCTCTAAATCAAAAGTTACAGACGATTTACAGCAGACATGTCAAGTTAATCGGCTAGTTAAAATGATCATTCTAAATGGATCATTGGTGTCATTGAGTAAGGCCTATAAATAAAGCATAATGCATGACATCACGAAATGTGGGATAGATTGGATTACTTGGATGATTTGTCGTATCTATTTATCTCTCAAATATTGTCTAAATATAGAAAATTGAGCTAAATCAACATGGGCATTGGATTCGTTTGATTCTGAGCTATAAATCAAAAGTTATGGACGATTTCCAGCAGACGTGTCAAGTTGATCGGCAAGTTAAAACAATCATTCTAAATTGATAATTGGTACTCATTGAGTAAAGGCTTATAAATAAAGCATAATGCATGAAATCTCTTTGTTTGGGATAGAATGGATTACTTGGACGCTTTTTCGTATCTAGTTTTGTCTCAAATTTTGTCTCAATATAGAAAATTGATTTAGCTTAGCATGGGCATTGGATTCGTGTCATTCTGATCTTGGTGCTCATTAAGTAAAGGCTTATAAACGCAGCATAATGAATGGCATCACATAGTTTTGGATAGATTGGATTACTCGAACGCTTTCTCGTATCTATATATGTCTCAAATTTTGTTGGACTATACAAAATTGACTTAGCTTAACATTGGATTCATGTGTTTCCGAGCTCTAAATCAATAGTTAGGGATGATTTAGTTCGGACATGTCAAGTTGATTGGACAGTTAAAGTGATCATTGTAAACTTATCATTGGTACTCATTAAGTAAAGGCTATAAATGAAGCATAAAGCTTGGCATCATGCAGTATGGGTAGATTGGATTTCTTGGACGCTTTGTCATCTCTATTGCTTTCTCAATTTTTTGCCAAAACATAGAAAATTGGGCTAGCTTAACACGGCCATTGGATTCGTGTCAAACAGAGTTCTAAATCAAAAGTTATGGATGATTTAGTGTAGACATGTAAAGTTAATCAGCCAGTTAAAATGATCATTCTAAAATGATCATTGGTGCTCATTAAGTAAAGGATTAGAAATGAAGCATAAGGCATGGTATCACGCAATTTGGGATAGATTGGGTTACTCGGATAGATTAGTGCGGACATGTCAAGTTGATTGGCCATTTAAAGTTATCATTCTAAACTGATCACTAGTGCTCATGAAGTAAAAGCTTATAAATGAAGTATAAACCATGGCATCAAACAATTGGACGCTTTTTCATCTTTATATATATCTCAAATTTTCTCAAAACATAAAAAATTGAACTAGCTTAACGTGGGCATTGGATTCGTGTAATTCTGAGCACTAAATCGAAATTTACAAACAATTTAGTGCGGACATGTCAAGTGGAACGCTCAGTTAATGTGATTATTCAAAACTGATCATTGTTATTCCTTGAGTAAAGGCTTTTAAATGAAGGATAATGCATGGCATCACGCGGTTTGGGATAGGTTGATTACTCTGACACTTTGCCGTATCTAATTCTGTTTTAAAAGTTTTTTTGAAATACAAATATTTGAGCTAGATTAACGTGGCCATTGGATTCGTGTCATTGTGAGCTCTAAATCAAAATTTACCAATGATTTAGGGCGGACATGTCAATTGGATCGGCAAGTTAGTATGATTATTCTAAACTGATCGTTGATACGCATTGCGTACATACTTATAAATAAAGCATAATGCACGGCATCACGCAGATTGGGATAGATTCAATTACTTGGAGGCTTTGTCGTATCTAATTCTGTCTCAAATTATGTCAAAATATAGAAAATTGAACTAGATTAATGTGGGCATTGGGTTTGTGTCATTCTGACCTATAAAATATAGTTACAAACAATTTAGTGCAACCATGTCAAGTGGATCGGCCAGTTAAAATGATCATTCTAAACTGATCATTGGTGCTCATTGAATAAAAGCTTATAAATAAAGCATAATGCATAGCATCACGCAGTTCAGGATAGATTGGATTACTTGGATGCTTTGTTGTATTTTTTGCATCAAATTATGTCACAATATTGAAAACTGAGGTAGCTTAACATGGGCATTGGATTCGTGTCATTCTGAGGTCTAAATCAAAATTTACGGACGATTTAGTGCGGACGTGTAAAGTGGATCAGCCAGTTAATATGATTAATCATAACTGATCATTGGTACTCATCGAGTAAAGGATTATAAATCAAGCATAATGCATGGCATCACGCGGTTTGAGATAGGTTGGATTACTTGGATGCTTTGATGTATCTAGTTCTGCCTCAAATTTTGTCAAAATATAGAAATTTGAGGTAGATTAACGTGGGCATTGGATTCATGCCATTTTGAGCTCTAAATCAAAATTTACGGATGATTTAGTGTGGACATGTCAAGTGGATCGGCTAGTTAATATGATTATTCACAACTCATCATTGGTATGCATTGTGGAAAGGCTTGTAAATGAAGCATAATGCATGGCATCATGCGGTTTTGGATAATTTGGCTTACTTGGACGCTTTGTCGTATCCAGTTGTGTCTTTAATTTTGTTACAATATAGAAAACTGAGCTAGCTTAACATACACATTGGATTCGTGTGTTTCTGAGCTCTACATCAAAGGTTATGACGATTTAGTGCGGACATGTCAAGTCGATCGGTTAGTTAAGTGATCATTCTTAACTGATCATTGGTGCTCATTATGTATACGCTTATAAATGAAGCATAAAGCATTGTATCAAGCAGTTTGGATAGATTCGATTACTTCGATGCTTTGTCCTCTCTATTTCTGTCTCAAATTTTGTCAAAATATAGAAAATTGAGCTACATTAACGTGGGCATTGGATTCGTGTCATTCAGAGTTCTAAATCAAAATTTATGGACAATTTAGTGTGGACATGTCAAGCGCATCGGCGAGTTAGTATGATTATTCAAAACTGATCATTGGTACTCATTGAGTAAAGGCTTATTAATGAAGCATAATGCATGGCATCACGCCATTTCGGATAGATTGGATTACTTGGACGTTTTGTCGTATCTAGTTCTGTCTCAAATTTTGTCAAAATATAGAAAATTGAGCTAGCTTAACATGGGTATTGGATTTGTGTCATTCTGAGCTCTAAATAAAAATGTACGGACGATTTACTGCGGACATATCAAGTGGATTGGCCAGTTAATATGATTATACTAAACTGTTCGCAGGACCTCATTGAGTAAATGCTTATAAGTGAAGCATAATGCATGGCATCACGCGGTATGGGATAGATTGGATTACTTGAATGATTTGTCATATCCAGTTCTGTCTCATATTTTTTTACAATATAGAAACAATAACTAGCTTAACATGGGTATTGGATTCGTGTCATTCTAAGCTATAAGTCAAAAGTTACGGATGATTTAGTGCAGCCATGACAAGTTGATTGCCTAGTTAAAATGATCATTCTAAACTGATCAATGGTGGTCATTGAGTAAAAGCTTATAAATGAAGTATAATGCAAGGCATCACGCAGTTCGGGATATATTGGTTTACTTGGACGCTTTGTCGTATATATTTGTGTCTCAAATTTTAGCTAGCTTAACGTGGGCATTGGATTAGTGTCATTCGGAGCTCTAAATCAAAAGTTATAGAGGATTTAGTGCAAACATGTCAAGTTGAACGTCCAGTTAATATGATCATTCTAAACTGATCATTGCTGCTCATTGAGTATATGCTTAGAAATGAAGCATAATGATGACATCATGCATTTTTGGATAGCTTGGATAACTTGGATGCTTTGTGGTATCTATATTTGTCTCAAATTTTGTCTCAATATAGAGAATTGAACTAGCTTAATATGGGCATTGGATTCGTGTCATTTTGAGATATAAATCAAAAGTTACGAACAATTTAGTGCAGAAATATCAAATAGGCCGGCCAGTTAAAATGATCATAGATAACTAATCATTGGTGCTCATTGAGTAAAGGCTTATAAATGAATCATAATGCATGGCATCACACAGTTTGAGATAGATTGGATTACCTGGACGCTTTGTCGTATCTATTTCTGTCTCAATTTTGTCTCAATATAGAAAATTTAGTTCGCTTAACATGGGCATTGGATTCATTTCATTTTTAGTTATAAATCAAAATTTATGGACGATTTCGTGCGGAAATGTCAAGTTGATCGGCCAGTTAATATGATTATCCTAAATTGATCATTGGTGCTCATTGAGTGAAGGCTTATAAATGAAGCATATTGCATGGCATCACACAGTTTGAGATATATTGGAAAACTTCAGCGCTTTGTCATATCTAGTTTTGTCTCAAATTTAGTCATAAAATAGAAAATTGAACTAGTTTAACATTGGCATTGGATTCGTGTCATTCAAAGCTATAAATCAAAAGTTACAGCCGATTTCGTGCGGAAATGTCAAGTTGATCGGCCAGTTAAAATAATCACTCTAAATTGATCATTGGTGCTCATTGTGTAAAGGTTTATAAATGAAACATAATGCATGGCATCTCGCAGTTTTTGATAGATTGGATTACTTGGATGCTTTGTTATATCTAGTTCTATGTCAAATTTTGTCAAAGTATTGAAAATTGAGCTAAAACATGGGCGTTGGATTCATGTCATTTTGAGCTCTAAATCAAATTTTACGGATGATTTAGTGCGTACATGTCAAGTCGATCAACCAGTTAATATTACTATTCTGAATTGATCATTGGTACTCATTTAGTAAACGCTTATAAATGAAGCATAATCTATGGCATCACGCGGTTTGGGATAGATTGGATTACCACTACAAGAAAACATTAATATTTCCGAAGGCATTTCCGATGGAAGTAAAAGCATCGAAATTTTCTAATCCCTGTGCGATGGTTTTCCAACGGTTCTGTCAGTAAATCCCGATGTTTGCACTACCTTCGGAAAATCGATGGTAAAACCCGACGGCTTTTAGTCCGGTTTCCGATGAAAACGTAGGCGTCTGGATATCCTCACAAAACCATCGCACATTACTGACGAAATATAAGCCGTCGGTTTTTTCTGACAATTTCCCAATGGAATGTGGTTTTTACTATCCGTCTGGAATCTGCTCGGAATATATCCGTGGGCTGACGTCGAGTATCATTGGTTCGTCGTCGGAAATATCCAGCAAACATCGGAAATCCATCTGAAAGAGGAATATTCTTAAGAATAATCTATTTAAATTTGTGATTATCTGTTAAAATTCATAATAATCAGTTAAAAATTATAATAATCTATTAAAAATTCGTGATAATCTTCTAATTTTCAATATAAATACGCTATGGTCCTTCACAATTTCACTATAACAAAAAATCTTAACAAAATGTCTTCTTTATGTTCTTATGATTATTTTCGATCTTGGATGGATAAACCTCGGTATGATTCAACAACGGGGGAATTGATGGATGAATCTGCGCAAGATGTTGAAGAGTTCATGACATTTGCATAAAAAAATAGCATAACATCGGAATACGGTAAAATGTATTGTCCGTGTATTAAATGTCAAAATCATAGATTAATCTCTGTTAGAGAAGTACGTAATCATTTGTATAGGACTGGATTTATGCCGCGTTACAAAATTTGGTATTCACATGGAGAAACGGATGCAACGATGCAATATTATGGTAGTACTTCAAAAAGGTTAGATAGTACTAATGTTAGGGTAGAGGAACCGGCATCACAAGTTGATATAAACGAAAGTTTTGTTTAGATGGTGAATGATGCATTTCGTGAACAAAGAGCATCGTATATTGAATATAGGATTAGAATAGAGGAACCTAATTTGGAAGCCCAGAAATATTTTGATATGTTAGATGCATCGAAGCAGCCTTTGTATAAAGGATGTAGAGATGGATTATCGCCTTTATCTGCTGCAAGCATGTTGATGACGATAAAGACGGATTTCAACTTGGCTTAAGATTGTGTGAATGCGATAGCTGATCTTGTTAGAGATATATTACCTGAATATAATATTGCACTTGATTCATATTACGAGGTTCAAAAACTTGTAGATGGTCTTGGATTGCCGTATTAGATGATCGATATATGTATTGACAACTGCATGATCTATTGGAGAAATGATGAAAACAATATGAAGTGCCGATTTTGTCACAAACCTCGATTTCAAGAGACAAGCGGTAGAGTACCTATTCCGCATAAACGGATGTGGTATTTGCCATTAACAGAGAGGTTAAAGAGCTTATATTAATCTGAACACATGGCAAAACCTATGAGATGGCATGCAGAACATAATTCGAATGGAGAAATTGTGCATCCCTCGGATGCAAAAGCATGGAAACATTTTAAACAGGTTTATCCTAGTTTTGCATATGAGCTTAGGAACGTATACCTCGGGTTATCTACAGATGGATTCAAGCCTTTTGGGAAGCGTGGGAGGCAATACTCGTTGTGGCCAGTTATCGTGACACCTTATAATTTGCCTCCTTCGTTGTGCATGAAACAAGAGTTTTTATTTCTAACAATTCTCGTCCCCGGTCCAGAGCATCCTGAGCGATCGCTTGATATTTTCTTACAGCCACTAATTCATGAGTTAAAAATATTGTGGGAAAATGGTGGCAAAGCATTCGATGTTTCCACCCAACAGAACTTCTTGATGCGAGCAGTACTTATGTGGACTATAAGTGATTTTCCAGCATATGGTATGTTATCAAGATGGTCGACGTATGGAAGATTAGCATGCACATATTGTCAAGATAATACTGATGCATTCCAACTGAAACACGGACGAAAGACTAATTGGTTCGATTGTCATCGCCAATTTCTACCACAAGATCATCCATACCGCCGGAGCACGACATTGTTTAGGAAAAACAAAAAAAAGTTTGATGGTCCACCTCCTATTCTTGACGGGAATTATATGATGACTCAACATAGAGATTTTGGTGATGAGAGAACGGCTTCATGTGGAGGTAATGGACATTACCCTGTTGATGGTTGTGGCGAATACCATAATTGGCACAAGAAGAGCATTTTTTTAGATTTACCATATTGGAAGGACCATCTTTTGCGCCATAATCTAGATGTCATGCACATCGAGAAGAATTTTTTCGACAACATAATGAATACCATTCTAAATGTGCAAGGAAAAACAAAAGATAATTTGAAAGTTAGATTGGATTTGCCGGATATTTGTTCCCAGAAGGAACTACATGTAATGTTAAATGGAAAATCATTGTCTCCCGCATTCCGGTTGGATGGGCATGCAAAAGATGGATTATTTGACTGGATTAAGCATAGTGTCAAATTTCCAGATGGATATGCATCTAATCTTCGTAATTGTGTCGATACTATTGAAGGCAAATTTTCAGGGATGAAAAGTCATGATTGTCATGTTGTCATGCAAAGACTATTCCCATTTGCGTTTAGCGATTTTCAGCCTAAAAACATCCACAGAGCAATTGCAGGTACGTTTACATTATTTTATATATAAATAATCATAATTTCATATATTATATGATATTAACTTTTTTTATGTAGGGCTTGGTGCTTTTTCCGAGATTTATGTACAAGATCACTTATTGCAGACGATATCTAAAATTTGGAAGAAAAAATACCGGTTCTCATTTGTAACATGGAGAAAATATTTCCACCAGCATTTTTTATGTTATGGATCATCTTCCTATTCACCTCCCTAGAGAAGTAGCGCTTGGAGGACTTATTCAGTACCGATGGATGTATCCTTTTGAAAGATATATGTTCCACCTAAAGAAAAAAGTTAAAAATATTGCCACGGTTGAAGGTTCAATCGCCGCACAAAGTATTAATGAAGAAACATCAAATTTCACCAGCTACTATTTTCCATCTCAAGTCCAAACAAAAAATAGACGACCTGCACGACATGATGATAGAGGAGAAAAACCAAGCTATGTAGTGTTTGTGCCAGAAGTATTTGCACAAGCTATCTAGTGTTTGTGCCAGAAGTAAGTGGAAAAAGGAAGACGCGACGCCTATCAGAGAAGGAATAAAATCACTTGCATTTATATATTTTGACAAATTGCAATGACATTTTGGAATAAAAAAGGTACATTCAATTAAATTTTATTTTTAATTGTTATTATAATTTATTGTTAATAATTTTGTTCATAATTAACAGGATATACATGGAACAAATACGTGTTCATTATTCAGATTACACAGAGAATGAGTTGGTCGAACTTAAAAAAAGCCAATTTACAAGATGGTTGCATTTTTATGTTAGTGTCACCACAATTATGTAATTTTCAATAATAATTTCCTATATATATATATATATATATATTTGACTACATTCAATTATTTTGTAGGTTACTACAGGTCCTTCTAGGGTGATAACGTTTCCCACGTGGTTAGTTGAGTTGGTGAGTGGTCTTACATTGACTGCAAAATCTTATCCAATGTACTGCACTCGTGGATATGCTTTTAAGAGTTATCGTGAAGGAAACTCATAAACAACTTATAATTATGGTGTATCATCTCAATCGGGAGAAATTGTATACAACGGTGTTCTTCGTGAAATATTAAAAGTTCACTATCCAGGAATGATTGATTTGAGGTGTACTGTATTCTACTGTGGTTGGTATGACCCTGTCATGGGTAAACATCAAGATGAATTTGGTGTTACATCTGTCCACTCTCTTAACCAACATCGAAAATATGATCCTTTTGTAATTGCATCACAAGTGGACCAGGTTTGTTAGATTCGATATCCTAGTGTGAGGAACAAGCAAGATAATTGGATTACAGTGACCTCAATACATCCTAGACGAATGGTATGTGGTATTACCGAACAAGACCCTATGCAACAAACACAATTGGTAACTTAGGTTCAATAGACACTTCTCTTGAAGTTAACCTTGTTGTTGGTGACAACACAAACGGGGATTAAAACGTGTTTCAAGATTCAGAAGAAGAAACTGACAAGTTTGACTGCGAAAATTCAGCTAATTCGGAATATTAATCAGATTCAGATTAAATTTGTGATAATAATGTTTTATTTTTTCCATACTTTAATTATATATAAATTATCTTTTCTAAAATAATAAATGTCCGTCCGATGGATTCTATACTTTAATTATATATAAATATTTTTCAAAATATTGATTTCCGTAATCGACAGATTTCCGACGGAGTTGGTAATTCCATCTGAAAGCCATCGGAAAACCGTCAAAAACGTATTTGCAACGTGTGCAGACTATTTGGCGAACATGCACGGGTTGAAGTAGTCCATCAGAAATCCGACGGAATTCCGATGGTCCTATATAATACACGGGAGACGTAATTACCAACGCGGGTTTTAACAAAAATATTTATTAATGTTCCGACGGATTCCCGACGGATATTGCCGTCAGAAATATGTAATATAACCTACGATCCCAATCTCCTCTTTTTCTCTTGTGTTTCTTCTCCTTCACTGCCTCTTCGTCTCCCGCCGCTGTCGTTGCCGGAAACCGGCTTTCCTCTTCACCTCCCTTGCTGTCGTCGCCGGAAACCGGCTTTCCTCTTCACCTCCCTTGCTATCGTCGCTATTCATGTAAGTTTTCCCCCTCTAGCAAATCTTTTTCGGTTACCAAAAACAGATTGGTTTTGTTTTGGTGTTAAACTGTCGAGATTTTGGTGTTAAACTTGCAGGCTGTTTTCGAATTTGGAGATTTTGGTGTTAACTTGCAGACTGTTAACGTTCATTTTTGTTTAAACAGAACAATTTCTAGACACTTTTTAACTGAACCATTTTTTTTGTTCCTACCGATACACTTTTTCTACTTTTATTTGTTGTTTGGATTGTGAGAAAGGGTGAAATTGTTTTGAGTATTTGAAAAGACCAGTCTCCGATTTGCTAATGGCCATATTAGCAATGTCGATGAATTGTGTTGAGTGAAATGTTTTGGCTCTGACTTGTTTAATAACTGATTCTGGTTTGTTTAGTAGAAACCCAAATTGAAAACTTAATGCTACATAGTTTGTGAGATTTGTTTTGGTTTGGTCTCAATAGTTTCATGTAGTTGTGTGGATGATGTTCATGTCATCTAACTTGTGCTGAACGAGTGTTTTTGAAGGTCAAAGTTTTGAATCATTTTCTCCTTACGATCGTCTACTTAAAAGTGCTTTCCTTTTACAATTTACGGAGTCAATTCTTGTGAAAATGGTTTATCAATTCATGATTATTTCACAACAACAAGAAATAACAAAATATGAATTTCATCCCTCTAATTACAAGAACAAGATCAATTTTTCAACTGAGATGTAATGTTCATATATGTCTCCATGTAATATTCCATGTAATATGTATATAGTATTATGATAAATAATTTATCTATAAATTAATAACTCTTTTAGTTTACAAAAACTATAACACCAAACCAAATATTTTTATTTGTTGATTCTTGTTAACTGTCTCATCACTATTTAATTTTTTTTTTAACTTTTTATTTTTATTAATGACTATCAAGTATTAAATTATAATCCGCGTATACATGGGCCTAGTATAACTAATAAATAAAAAAATTACTTAAATAAAATTATTATTTTATCTTAAATAGCATTAATATTTTTATTTTATGATATTCTATCAAATAGTAGAATGATATTACTCCAAAAAATAGACGTTGATTTTGTCGAAGTATGAAAATAAAAATAATTGATTATTATTTTAAATAATTTAATACTTCAAAGAGAAAATGGTAAATAATAAATGTAGATAGATTGATAAAATATCACAATCATAGGTCGTATCAAGAGTACCAAAGAGGTGGTGAGTCGTCTACTCCGATTTGTATACCAACTCAAGTTTCACAATCTACAAAAGATTCTTTCCGACCAATGACAATTGAAGAATTGGTTTACCAGCCTGGTCGTGAACTTCTTACTTTTCTCGATCCGAGGCGCCAAAAATATTCGACATGGTAAAATTAATTTTTCTATAATTATATTTAAAATAATTATTTTGTCATAATATAAAAAATTGAACGAGCTTAACATGGGCAATGGGTTCGTTTCATTCTGAGCTCTAAATCAAAAGATATAGACCATTTCGTTTAGATATGTCAAGTTGATCAGCTAGTTAAAATGATCATTCTGAACTGATCATTGAGTAAAAGCTTATAAATGAAGAATAATGCATGGCATCACGCTGTTTAGGATAGACTGCTTTCCTTGGAAGCTTTGTCGTATCTATTTTTATCTCAAATTTTGTCACAATATAAAAAATTGAGATAGCTTAATGTGGGCATTGGATTATGGAGATTCTGAGCTCTAAATCAAAAGTTAAGGACATGTCAAGTTCATCGGCAAGTTAATATGATCATTCTAAAGTGATCATTGGTGCTCATTGAGTAAAGGCTTATAAATGAAGTATAATGCATGAAATCACGTAGTTTTTGATAGATTGGTTTACTTGGACGATTTTTTGTATCTATTTCTATCTCAAATTTTGTCTCAATATAGAAAATTGAACTAGTGTAACGTGGGCATTGGATTCGTGTCATTTTGAACTATAAGTCAAAAGTTACGGCAAGTTAGTGTAGACATGTCAAGTTGATCGGCCAATGAAAATGATCATTCTAAACTGATCATTGGTGCTCATTGAGTAATAGCTTATAAAAGACGCATAATGAATGGCATCACACAGTTTGGGTTAGACAAGATTACTTGGATGCTTTTTCGTATCTATTCTCTCTCAAATTTTGTCACAATACAGAAAATTGAGCTAGTTTAACGTAGGCATTGGATTCGTGTCATTCTGAGAAATAAAACAAAAGTTACGGACGATTTAGTTTGGACATGTCATGTTGATCGGTCAGTTAATATGATAATTCTGAAATGATCATTGGTGCTTTTGAATAAAGGCATAATGCATGACATTACACAGTTTTGGAGAGATGGGATTAGGGTAATGCTTTGTCGTAGCAATTTTAGTCTTAAATTTTATCACAATATAGAAAATCGAGCTAGCTTAACGTGGGCATTGAATTCGTGTCATTATAAGATCTAAATTAAAAGTTACGGACAATTTAATGCGGACATGTCTAGTTGATCGGGCAGTTAAAATGACATTCTAAACTAGTAATTGGTACTAATTGAATAAATGTTTATAAATGAAACATAATACATGGCATCACACATTTTTGGATAGATTGGATTACTTGGACACTTTTTCGTATCTATTTTTTCTCTAATTTTGTTACAACATAGATAATTGACATAGCTTAACGTGGGCATTGGATTCGTATCATTCTGAACTCGAAATCATAAGTTATGGACGATTTAGTGGGGACATGTCAAGTTGATCGGCCAGTTAAAATGATCATTCTGAACTAATCATTGGTGATCATTTAGTAAAGCCTTGTAAATGAAGTATAAAGCATGGCATCACGTAGTTTGGGATAGATTTGCTTACTTGTACGCTTTGTCTTACCTATTTTCATCTCAAATTTTGTCAAAATATAGAAAATTCAGCTAACCTAACATGGGTATTGGATTCGTATCATTCTAGGCTCTAAATCAAAAGTTATAGACGATTTACTGCGGACATGTCAAGTTGATCAGCCAGTTAATATGATTATTCTAACCTGATCATT
>JAENJI010001138.1:0-25589 GCA_018901935.1 Pugionium cornutum | reverse complement strand
TGGATGAGTTGCCTGCCAAGAAAATCCTTGTTCTTTGGAATTACATAAAACATTTGTCTTATAGTATAAATTTGCTGATAATTAATCGTTGTTACAGGTATTCGTGTTCAAAGTTTCAAGGAAGGTCAAATCACAATGGATGTTGATCTTCGATGGGGTGGTGATCCAAATATCGTTTTAGGAGTTACAGCACTTGTTGCTTCCATACCCATTCAGGTTAATAGAGAGATAAAGTACTTCTTGTTTGGATTGTTTATCATTAGTATATCCTTTTCTGCCATGAGTTTTGCTTCCCAATAGAATTTGACTCTCTACCAACTCTTTTTTCTGGCTGAAACAGTTGAAGGATCTTCAAGTTTTCACAGTTGCACGTGTTATCTTTCAACTTGCCGACGAGATTCCTTGCATATCTGCTGTTGTTGTTGCTCTACTTGCCGATGTACATTTTTCCCTTTCTCCATAATCAGATGCATTTTTTATACGACCTCACCTATCTGGCAATGACCAACTTTTTAAATGATCTAAACCAGCCAAAACCGAGAATTGATTACACTTTGAAGGCTGTCGGTGGGAGCTTGACTGCAATTCCTGGACTATCTGATATGATTGATGTAAGTTCTTCTCTTGGTAGGTCAAGCAGTTTCCAAAGCTTATATGTTTTCTCATTTGCTCTTATGCACAGCTATATGTTTGTATTTCTGTTAGGACACCGTTGATACTATTGTCAAAGATATGCTTCAGTGGCCTCATAGAATCGTTGTTCCCATTGGTGGCATTCCTGTTGATATCAGGTACTTTCTTGTGTTATGCTTGTTTTTCATTTTATGTTTTTGTTTCACTTATAAAAGTTTTGATTGCCATTGCCAATCTTTTTCGTTTCTCCTCTTCTGATATAGCTAAATGATTTACTTGGGGAGGTCATGATACGTATTGAAAAAGCACTTTGTAGTTTACCCATTCGCTCTATCTTTTCTGTTTCACAGTGATTTAGAGCTTAAGCCACAGGGAAAGCTTATAGTAACAGTAGTGAAGGCAACTAACTTGAAGAATAAGGAATTGATTGGAAAATCTGACCCTTATGCCACCATCCACATTCGTCCTGTATTCAAGTATAAAACAAAAGCAATTGAGAACAACCTGAATCCTGTTTGGGACCAAACATTCGAGTTGATAGCAGAGGACAAAGAAACCCAGTCGCTCACCATTGAGGTTTTGCAATCTCAAACAATCATGCTTCATACTTGTTCAACTTTGCCATTCCAAACATTAGCAATTCTCCTCGTTCTGTAAAAACGTTTGACAGGTATTTGATAAAGACGTAGGCCAAGACGAGCGTCTAGGACTTGTGAAACTTCCCTTAAGCAGCTTGGAAGCCGGGGTTACAAAAGAAATGGAGCTAAATCTGTTGTCTTCGCTTGATACTTTAAAAGTAAAAGATAAGAAAGATAGAGGAAGTATAACCCTTAAGGTAGATCTTGATAAACCGCAAAACTTTTCCTTTTTGTGGGTTCCTAAAATTATATACTTTATGAATCTGTTAAAGGTACATTATCATGAATTCAACAAAGAGGAGCAAATGGCTGCATTAGAAGAGGAGAAGAAAATCATGGAAGAGAGAAAGAGACTGAAAGAAGCAGGTGTAATAGGTAGCACAATGGATGCAGTTGGGATGGTGGGAAGTGGGCTCGGTGCAGGTGTAGGAATCGTAGGTACAGGGATTGGTGCAGGAGTGGGGCTGGTTGGGACCGGAGTGAGCTCGGGTGTTGGGATGGTTGGTAGCGGTTTTGGAGCAGTAGGTAGCGGATTGAGCAAAGCAGGGAGATTCATGGGTAGAACCATTACTGGCCAGTCCAGTAAACGTAGTGGCTCATCCACACCTGTCAATAGCGAGAACGATGGTTCGAAACAACAGTAAGTAAACTTTGAGTTTAAGCAAGATTTGTGTTATCATAACTCGTTATACTCTAATAGTCAGTCCTACGATGATACTTCTTTCAGTAATTTTTTGGTTTCTGGATTCATTTGAGTAATTTGTTTTCCTTGTGAGCTTATTTTAAAACCTTGTACAAAATTCAATTTTAAAAAAAATCGTTCCATATATGATAACATCATCTGTTAAGTTTATTAATATTAAAAAACTGAATGATTGAAAGTAAATTAGTGAGTTAAGAGTAGAGATAAATAATAGATAGTGTCTTTCACTATCACACTTTCTGATATAATGTCCTTCTCGATCATATGACTCATATATATAAAATTTCATTACCAAAATAGTTCTCAACAAACAAAATATCTAACAATAACAACAGAGAAATCATTCTTATCCATTCCGGATCAGTTTTTTGTATTGTTAAAAATGTTAAATATGTTATTCAAACACGTTGCTTCCAATCCATTAGATAATTCCACCTTTATAGTACTTATTTTCAGACAAACTCAACAGAAAAAATCACGGAAAATTATGTATGTTTTACATTTAAATCCTTTATAATCTTATAATATGATTCAAAAGTACATCGATGTAGCTATTTGTAAATGTTTGTTGCTTAGAAAATCATAATATATTGCCTTGGCTGCCAAAATATGTTTGTTGATAGCGTTCCTCATAACAAAGCAGTATAGTTGAATATCGATAAAATTTTATCGTCTAAATTATATAATATTTTACGTCATAACAAAGACACAAACATAGATAATATGAAAGCATAAAATAATGCATCTCTAGTCACTTTTTCTAACTAATCTTATAATATGATTGCGTTTGGATCAAAAGTACATCAGATGTAGCTATTTACAATAATTCATTTTGGAAACAAAGTTTATTTATGTAGACAACATTTGAAAATCACTAATGAGATATATAAATCCAATTATTCATTCGTTATCCACCATTGTTAAATTGCTCGATCATAGCAGCCAAACTTACTATATTCATAACTTTGTCTTATATATAAAAAAGGGATAAAGTATTCTTGTTAATTACATACATTTTTTAAACAAAGATTCAAATCATTCACTATTAGGCCAAGTGGCCAACTTTTGATCCACTTACCTGAACCCAACTCGGTAGGAACCGGACCACGAAATATGTACAGTACTATATGATTATAAGATTATAAGGTTTACTTCGTCAACTAAATTTATTTTTGATCTTTTTTTTTAATATTTTTTTATATAAATTACACAAATTTTATAAATTATTCTAATTGTAGAAATTTTATTAATGTTTACACGTTAAATACTTACTAAATCTTGTTATAATTCAAAAATTTAGTTTTAACTTGGATTTAATTTAAAATTAAAACCAGATTTTCAAAGTAAAATAAGTTTTAATAACAATTTAACGTGTAAACATTAATGGAGTTTCTGTAATTAAAATAATTTATAAAGTTTATGTAGTTTACGGAAAAAAATATAATTTATGTAATTTATGAAAGATCTAAAAACTACATATGAAAATAAATTTATTCCTATAAATTTGTGTAGTTAGAGGGAAGTAAACCCATTATATAATTGTTCTGCTCAAGAGGATTGACATTTGAATATTTCCTGAAATCTTACAGTGAAAATTTCCTCTTTATAAAGTTGCTTTCGTATTTGTATTCTCTGTATGTGCAAAGCTGTTGAAGAAGATAATAATATCAATCATTCCAATAAAAAAGCTTCCTTTTTGTTTTTCAGTTTCTATCTATCGCGATTTGTTGTATCCTGTCATATCAGTTACTTTTTTCTCGATTCTCTGCGGCCATGCAATCGAGAATCGAATTGATGTTTTTGTTTTGATACAAGAGGCTCCATAGATTTGGTGGTGTGATTATGGGGGCGAATATCTCAGGTGGTTTGCCGGAGTTTGACCAGAACGGTGACGTTTACTCGAGGAAACCCAAATTGGTGGATTTACCGGAGAACTGTATAGCGTTGACTATTATGCGGCTTGATCCACCGGAGATTTGTAGGCTTGCTTGTCTAAACAGAGTTTTCCGTCGCGCATCGTCTGCCGATTTCATATGGGAATCAAAGTTGCCTTCGAATTACCTTGTTATTGCACGAATGGTGTTTGATGAAATTACTATAAAGAAATTGATAAAGAAAGATCTTTATGCCAAGCTTTGCCGGCCCAATCTCTTCCACAGTGGCACAAAGGTTGGAAACTTTGTTCCTGTTGCATCTCTGTCTCTCTCTGTCTCTCAAAAAGTAAAAAAATAAAGAATCTTATTGTCGAACTTGTTATTGAGCAGGAATTGTGGATAGATAAGAACACGGGTCGTCTTTGTTTATCGATTTCATCAAAGGCATTAAGGATTACCGGAATTGATGATCGGAGATACTGGAGTCAAATCCAAACTGATGAATCCAGGTAATCCCAACATTACGATCAAAGGTGGTCTTTTGTTTGAAAAATAAAAGGTTTTTACAATGAAATTTCATTAATTTATTTGACCACTTTCTTGTCTTGATTTTGACTCTGGTATTGTGTTGACCATCTTCTTTAGTTTCAACTAGAATACACAGTGTAAACCAAAAAAGAAGCGTTATGTTGCAATGAGCTTCTACCCCAAATCTTGAATTACTTGTGATCGATGACTAATCTCTTCCAATATGTATATGCAGGTTTCAGTCAGTTGCATATGTTCAACAGATTTGGTGGTTTGAAGTAAGAGGAGAGATTGAGATCCAGTTTCCACCTGGAACATACAGTCTCTTCTTCCGTATCCAGCTCGGCAAAACATCCAAGAGGCTTGGAAGGAGAATCTGCAACTCTGAACACATTCATGGATGGAACGTAAAACCTGTGAGGTTCCAGCTCGTCACTTCAGACAACCAACCAGCTGTTTCACTTTGTTATCTGTACAATAACCCTGGAAACTGGAGTCACTATCACGTCGGAGATTTCAAAGTGGAAAATCCAGATATATTAACAGGAATCAAGTTCTCAATGACTCAAATCGATTGCACTCACACTAAAGGAGGTTTATGCATAGACTCTGTTCTTATATTACCTAAAGAATGTGCAAAAGAGGTCACTAGATCCGAATAGTTTTGTAGATATAGAGAGTGAGACTGTTGCAAAGGGTGAGAGAATATTTTTCAGTGAAACATTCACTATATTGTTTTCTTTCTTCTCTTGAACTCTTGTGTACACATGGTTGGGTTGTCTCTAGTTTTGTCTGTAGCTACACAAGGTGGTCGTGATTGTAAATACATTTTTCTTTTATCTATTTAGAGACTATGAATCACTTCTTACTTTTGCAGTAGCCCAACATAGAATGCTTCAAACACAGAGAATGCTTCAAAATGAGAAACAAACACAAATTTATTATTATTTGAGGAAGTAACGTATTCAATCTTATTATAAGAGTCATCACTGTTCCTGCGAAGGAGTATAAGAACAGCAAATTCATTCGAAGGAGCAACAGAGACTCCTGAGATTACCTGAACACATCAGGTTTTACTAATGAATATGAAATAATTATTTTGAAAGCTTACAAAAGCAGAGAAGATGCTTATATGTTCTTCAGCTTCAAGGTGTCTTGAATTTGGGGCGCGACGGAAGCAACTGCGTAGTTACCGAAGAATATTTTATAGACATGAGACGAAAAATGTCAACGTGGAAGTGAGGTTTGTGGAAAGGAAGAGAGAGTTTACCTGATAACAAGAGATCAGCGAAGTGGTAAACCCAAAAGCGCCAGTGACACGAGGAGTAACCCTCTTTGGAGCTAACTGGAGCAGACCAATGGCTACAACAGTATCCATACTTGATTTAATCAAAGCTAAAGTTCTCTCTTTTGATTTCTGAAGCTTAGCACGATACAGCTCGTCCTGCGTTTTTTACACAGGGGAATGAGTTTATGGAGACAGAAAAGATGATGCTAGTTTATAAAGAGCAGACTTTTTTACTTGATGCTTTTCATCATCTTTGAGTTCCTTTCCCATCTTCTTCATAGATGAAGAGAGCCTTCCAAGCTCACCAATCTGATACACATCAAGATCGGTATGTATGTTGTTTATATGCAGGCACATAAAAAGAGGAGATTAAAAAAAACCTCGACTGCTGTTGCACAAATGGATGATCCCAGCCAGCAGAAAAGTGATATACGTCCAATCAATTCTGTTCGTTCTTTGTTCTGCGATGAGATTCAAAGAGGGTGTTTAGTCCACTTAACAAAGAAAATGGAACAACAAAAGTTCAGCAAGCCAATATGGATTGGTGTGGTAACGTCAACTTCTCTCACCTTATAAATTCCAGATCTACCAAGCCAGACGATTTGATCAAGAAACAAGAAGGTAGACACCAAAGCATTCTTCGACTAAAAAACGGTCAACCCAACAAACAAGAGTTAAAGACTGAATGAAAATACGATATGAACCAATGTTGTAATGAATTAAAAGTTTCTTTAGCACCTTCCCGAGTAAGACAAGAGGAAGCGGAGTCCCTTTAGGGACAGGGCTGATAAGAGCGTTTAAATCATTGACAAACTGCACAATGAAAGCCATTTTTAGTAAGAAGGCAGACACAATGGAGAAATATGAATTCGAAGAAAATCAGGCTTAGACCTTGAAAAGACGAAAAACTTTCCTAGCCAAGCTAGTGTTTTTGTCAACATTTTGAGCAGTACCAGGTTGTCCACCGCTCAAGAACTTGGAACCATACTGTATAGCTCTGCATATCTTATCTCTAGCCTCAGATTTGTTCAAATAGAGGATTATAAGAGCAAGCTCGGCTCTCGACAAATCTAATGTAGTCATCTTCTCTCTGCCCAACAAGGAAACACAACAGCACATAAGCCAAGATTCAACAAAAACCCAGAAACAGATTCCATAAGAGCGACCTATCTCTCTAATCCTTTTTCTTCTTCTATATAAAGACCAGAAGCGTTCAAGGCCACGTTTGATTGAATTGATGAGAACCGCAGAAATGGAAATCCAAACCAGAAGATTAACCTCATCATCGTAAACCAAAAAAACCAACAGAAAAAAATGCAATTCGCAAATTAACAAATGAAAAAAAGGTGATAACTAAGGCGTGAGAGCATTCGGATAACCATAAACTCCAGAAATTGGGATTTCATTTACCTCAGATGATCTCTATTACAAGCGAAATGGGAAAATATCTGTAGAGTAAGTCAGCCTTCAAAGACGCCAACGAACTAAGAAAGAATTAACAGATTCTTTAAGAAAAGGGATCCGAGATTCAGTGGCTTAGTTAGGTCGTACGTAAGTTGTTACTGTCATTTGCTTCCTCGTTTGTGTAATGATAACGACGTGTTGGGCCTTCTTTCTTTATTTCTTTATATACAAACAAAACGCACCGTTGCAATCAACGATCATCGCTTTACTTCTGACCGTCGGATATTTCCTGGGACCCACATACAATCCACTTTGGACACACGTGGCACACCAATCGAGGTAAAGCAAACTAATGGACCGGGTCAGTTTTGGGCAATTTGAATGGGCCATGAAGAAGCCTTACTTTTAATTTTTATGAAAGACTTGTGTCCAAACAAACAGCCCTTGAATAAGCTTTGACGGTTCATTCTAAATTCAATGACGTCCACATGAGGAATACGAAAGCCGGAGGGGAAAATGGCTGTGGCGTCTCTTAGCATGTGCTTCTCTTCTCGACCAAATCTACTTCTTTGCAGTTTGTCTCGACCCAGTGTTTTTGCTAGTAAGTTATCTTAGCTTAATGTTGAATGTTTTTATGTTGGTATTTGATGAATAATGTTGATAACTTGATATTATGGAGGCAAAGTTAAGAAGAGAGAATTTTAGTTGATTTTCTTAATTCATTCTAAATATTTGATGGGTTTTGTAAGTTTTTGATATTAATACAGTGTTCTTACTATGTGAATCTCACCTGTTTCGTTGATTGTAAAACACTTTGGTAGGAGCTGCAATGAGTGAGGATCCAATTCGTGAATGGATTCTTACAGAAGGAAAAGCAACTCAAATCACAAAGATTAATTCTATTGGTGGTGGATGCATCAATTTTGCAAGCCATTATCAGACCGATGCTGCTTCGTTTTTCGTTAAAACTAACAGGTGAGAAAAGATGTCACGGTTTTAGTATTCATTTGACCTTTCTCATATACACATTTCAGACTTCTTTTGTTTTGTAACATTGGTTTAGGAGTATCGGACCTGCAATGTTTGAAGGAGAGGCTCTTGGTCTTGAGGCTATGTATGAAACCAGAACCATCCGTGTACCTAAACCACATAAAGCAAGTGCAACACTTTCTTGTTTGTGTAGTGATATGTTTTTACTAATATCTCTGACCATGAATTCTTGCGTAATAATGCTAACAGGTTGGGGCATTGCCAACAGGTGGATCTTATATTATCATGGAATTTATAGAGTTTGGGGGATCGAGAGGCAACCAGGTGATAATGATGAATCTTTTTATAAGTTAAGAAACTTCGGTTTTTTCATGGATTCATGATTACTAGTCACCAGGCTGAATTAGGAAGGAAGCTAGGTGAGATGCATAAAGCCGGGAAATCTTCAAAAGGCTTTGGCTTTGAGGTTGACAACACTATTGGCAGGTGGAGTGAGTCCCATTTTGAAATCTTAGTCCTTTGATTGAGTTCTTCTCACAAACTTAGTGTCGCAATGTACCCATTTAGTACCCCGCAGATCAATACTTGGTCATTGGACTGGATTGAATTCTATGGTGAGAAGAGATTGGGTTACCAGCTAAAGTTAGCTAGGGATCATTACGGTGACTCTGTAATTTATCAAAAAGGTTTCTTTCTCTCTTCTGTGGTTGTTAATTTCATGAGAAGAGATTCGTTGAACCTTTGAATAAATTTTTGAACAGGTCATACACTGATACAAAACATGGCATCTCTTTTCGAGAATGTTGTCATTGAACCGTGCTTGTTGCATGGTGATCTCTGGAGCGGGAATATCGCATTTGACAAGAACAGTGAACCTGTCATTCTTGATCCCGCCTGTTACTGTATAAGCTTTCATTCATAAATTTTCGTGATATATTACCATTATCAACAACGTTTTGATCTCATTTGCTCCATAGATGGGCATAACGAGGCGGATTTTGGAATGTCGTGGTGTGCAGGATTTGGAGAATCTTTCTACAATGCATATTTCAAGGTTCCATACACTCTATTGTTTTTTTGTAATCTCTTACGTTTCTCAGTACCAAGTAAAACTACTTTGATAGTTCTTTGTTTGTTGAGGGGTTAGATTACAAAGTTGTTGTTTTGTTTCTTGGACTTGTTCAAGGTGATGCCAAAACAACCTGGATTTGAGAAGAGGAGGGATCTATATTTGCTATATCATTACTTGAATCATTATAACCTCTTTGGGTCGGGCTATCGATCTTCTGCAATGTCGATCATTGATGATTATCTACGGATGCTCAAAGCGTAAAGCTGCTTATGGTCTCGCTTTTGTGTGTCTATAAGTTCGTTAGGTTTTGGTGTTATGTAGATGGTAAGTTTCTCTGAAACTTGAGAATAATCATATATGATGTATTCTTCTGAATCACAACTGTATTTAACAGATATATAAGCATAAAAGGAAAAAGATGAAAGCCTGAAAGGCTAATGTCCTGGAGACCTAATAATCAAACTTAGAATCAGAACCAGTTAGCGATGGGGTCTCCTCCAGAGGATAAGCTTTACCAAACCCATTCTGCATTTGCGACATTGTGTTGGGGATTTTTCAAGGTGTGCTAAGTGAAGATTTTGATTCCTTGCCTTCATCAAACCTCTGCGAACCAAAGAAAATGCGTAAACAATCAGACTCCTTAAATTCTAACTATGACAGATCCATTGAATGAGAAATCTAAGCCAAATTCAGACATAATTCAGAGAGCTTACCAGTGTATTAGAGACGTCTTCATTCAAAGAAAAAGTAATACGGTTTCTAAATTTAGAAGTTGCAGGATGTACAACAATGTTGATATGGCCGAGTTGGTCTAAGGCGCCAGATTAAGGTTCTGGTCCGAAAGGGCGTGGGTTCAAATCCCACTGTCAACATTCTATTTTTATTTATTTAAACACATCATATTATATTTGGTGTATGGTAATCACATACGCATGTATGTTTGTGACCGCATCTTATCTCAAGCCTTCGAGCTTGATAATCTGTACAGTGACGTAATCTCAAGTTTTTGTTCGAATAAATATAAAGACATTAGTGAATAGAGAATCACAAGATTTCTTATCTACATTTTCTTCATTTAGATTATTAGTTGTTTGTAATTTGAAAAGTTATGGGGGCAATAACCAAGCAAAGGTAACGAACTTCAGCTCTTCAAAATCCAGACATCAACATAGTAATAATAACTTTAAAATCCAAACATCATCAAAGGTTTCTTCTAGCCTCCAACCAGTAGCTTTTTAAAATAGATGATCAAAATCCATTATAGCTAAAGAAAAGGAAAACAGCCTGATGATTGCTTCTCAGATCAATCTCCCTTTCTCCTGAAAGAGCATCCTTCAGTGAGCCTTGCCTTTCCTCCTGTAGGCTGGCACAGAACTGTCTGGCAGTTTCCGCATACCACAACAGTCTGTGAGTGACTGAACACGGTAGTACTGTGATACAAAAACAGACCCAAATAAGTTTATGTTTCTACATAGATGTAGAATGTAAAGTTTTGAATATTTATTTTGTGATCTTACATGTTGAAGCAGCCTTGGCATTTCACATCCTACAATAAGGTTACAATCAACAAGAAACAATAATCAGAGTCCACAGCGAATAAAAAAAACTTCAAGCAATAAATACAGAGTATATGACAAAACCAGATTCAGAATAGTATTGGTTACAAATCATTAAGACATTATGAACAAAAATAGTTGGCAAATATAAACAGAATAATTTGGTTTTAAGGGTAGAAAACGGATCGATTTCATTAGCACACGACGGTTTGCAACAAAAACAATAGTCAGACTCCGACACTAAGTAATGATTCATGAGCAAATCAAATGCAAAAACTCGAAAATTTACAATTGTAAACATATTGTTTCGAAAAATGTTTCAAATCATTACCATGAAAAAGGAATTTGGAGACTGAACAAGGCGCTTGAGCTTGTGCTTCCTCTTTTCAAGCTCAGCTGGTGGATTAAGCAGATCGATATCGTTTTGAAGAACCTGTTCCATATCAAGATATGAGAATCTAGAAAATACTTAAATCACGACAACACCTCTAATCAGGTAATTCCGATTTCGTATCAGGATTTCGCGTAACATAACGCGATTGAAGAAGTTTTCAAACCAGAATTTATACGAACGGATAAAAACTGGTCTCACAAACGGATTCGCCCTTCTATAGTAACATAAAATCAGGATATAGAACGGCGAGATCGAGACGAGAATGAAGTGTGAGAACTAACCATCTTCGCAAGAATCTGAAGGAGGCGGCAAAGACAACAGCAACGGCAAGAATAAGCGAGAGGGGTTATTAGGGTTATACATAATGCCTTTTATATATAAACACGACAAGCTAGCGTTGCTATTGGTGGTATTTTGACTGTGAGGATTTATCAATATTTTACAGTTTTGACTGTCTCTTTGGGTAAATTTTAATCCATACGAAAAATCTAATAAAAAATTTGGTTCAATAACTCAAAATCAACCTTGGACCGTATTTGGTAATTTTTTTTTGTCTCCAAACATGTTTTGTATATTTTCAATGGCTAATTACGTCCAAAATAACGATAAGCATCCATATGGTGATTATAGCTTGATAACATCAAACTAGATTTATATCCACGACATGAATGAGAAAAATATTCGTAAATTATATTTTATTAATAAATATAAATTAAATATTTATATAATTTTAAATTTTATTTAAAAGTAATTTTAACATTAATTTTGTATATATAAATTAAAAAAGAAAAATAATTATTTTTTATTAAATTAATAATATTTTTGGTTAGTTTAATAAAATATATTAATATTCTAACCAAATTAATAACAATGACATATATTATAATTATTCGAATAAGTTAAACTTATTTATATATTTATTTGAAATTTACTGTAATGATGAAACGTAAATATGATATTTGTGTTAATAACACGTGAGAGTAAAGTTATTTTCTTAAATTGTTTCTCAGATAATATATTAGAGATTAGATAGCAACTTAAATCTATTTATATTTATTTAAAATTATTTATAAATTAACGTATTAAAATTTTTTAAAAATAAAAATTATTATTTTTGTAAATGTAATACTATTTTTTGGTTAGTTGAATGAAATATATTGATTCTCTAACCAAATTAATATCAGTGGCATGTAATGTAATTATTCTAATAACTTAAATCCTTTTATATATTTAAGGTGAAACTCATTGTAGTGTTGACATATCATCATATCATTTTTGTTATTAACACGTCATATAGTAAGTACTGTGTTAAAAAGTTTATTAAATAAGATATTAGGGATTCTCCTCTTTTACAAATTCTGTGGTCATAAAAGTCGTGTGAATTTTCATCAAAAGTTGCATTAACCAACACATCTCAAACACCGTTGTTAAATACACACAAAAAAGGTCAGGGTTCTTGCTAGTAACAAAAACAGATTCATGGTCTCTTATATATCATGCATGTCTCTTTTTATCACATTGATACGAACTCATCAAAAAAATATAACCACACCATTAATATAAAGAGTCACGAGACATGTATATAGTGATGATGAGAGCTTCGGTTTGTATTTAATTTTTTACTAGTTTGGGTTCAAATTTACATTTATGGTTTATGAAATATAGAAGGTACATGAAAATCAAATCTAATTTTGTAATTCAGTATTTTTAGAACTTTTAGTAAAACTCTAATAAGATAAAAGGTATTTATATGAAAAAGGAAGAGTAAAAGTCTTCACTAAATTACTTGAATTATTTGAAGCTTTGTTTCGTCGAAGAAAAAATGAATTGTTTAGTTTTTCTCATCAATTCAGTTAAAAGAAAGAGAACAATTCAATTTGTGTTTGGTATGATTTCGGTTTAACTTTAATCGAATAAACCGGAGAGGAAATTCCTATATTGTAATTGATAAAGAGATCTGCGAGGAGTAAGCGCGAGGGGTTCTCTGGCGTTGAGAGCAATTGATTAATTGTCGGTTGGTCAAACGTTTTCTGTTAGACAGCAATCATCTTCTTCTTCGTAACCATTTTCTACCACTACCGCACCTCTTCTCGCTTTCTCTTCGTCCCGGCTGTGCTCTCGAGTTCTCAGATCTCGCATATGAATGTTCAAATTGGTAATGGCGTTTTAGTCTGTTATCTGTAAAGCCTTCGGGACGCTGGATTTTTCAAATCTCACTTGATCTCTTATAGATTCCGAGTATGATATTTTTGGATCTCTTCTCCGTTATTCGGTTGCTTCCATGGCGCTCCTTGCTTGATTATAGGTTTTCCAATTTTGGCAGGGATGGCGCTGAAGCGAGGGATATCGGGAATTAATCGGTTTAAAGGAGGTGGTGGTGGTGGATCTCGATCTGCTATCGTGCTCCTTATCTTTTTCTGTGTTTTCGCACCTCTTGTCTTCTTTGTTGGCCGAGGAGTATACATCGATTCCTCAAACGGTACGCATATTGCTTATCTTGCTTACACGTTTTTGGATTCGTAGCGTTTCCAGTAATTCTAAAAGGATTGGGAACATAGAATATTTGACCACTACTTTGTGCCCCCCTTTACTGTCTGATTTTGAGTTACATTGCGGTTTAACTATTTATCTGGAGTGACAGTGATTTTGGGGCAATTGCTGTTTTTGTAGACTGACAAAATTGGTCCTTGCTTGTATTAGTATCTACAGTAGACTGTCGAGCTTTGGTCTCAACTACTAGCGTTTTAGACGATCTGGCTTCCATTATCTGCGATTTCTCCATCTGATGAGCTTACTTTCATTACTGCAGATAATTCAAATGCTTCGGTTAAGCAGGTGGGCTAAATCTCATTGTTAAACAATTTTTATATGTTTTAACAGAAGTAAGGATGTTGTTTAATTCGATTTGTTGTTGCAGAATCTTGACTGGAGGGAACGCTTAGCAATGCAATCTGTTAGATCTCTTTTCTCTAGAGAGGCAAGTCTAAATGGGTGAAAACTTAGTTTCTGTTCGTTTTTTTCTTGGTCGGTTCTTCTTGGACTGGCTATGTTTCTTACTATATTTATTCTCTTAGGTACTAGATGTTATCACAAGTAGCACAGCTGATTTGGGTCCATTTAGCCTTGATTCTTTCAAAAAGAGCAATTTGTCAGCATCATGGCAGCAGATTGGAGTAGAGACTTCTTTTAGAAATTCTAAGGTGTTGTTTAGTTTATTATCTGGTTTACCTTTTTTCATATCCTTTTCCAAATTTCCATCCTATATTATTTTGCTCATAATTTTTTTTCTATTGATTTACATGAAGGGGAATCATGCAAATCCAGATGTCAAATCTAGTATCCTGAATAAAAAACGTGACAATGCGTCAAAAGGTAGTAATGGGTTTCACTTAAGTGGCATCCTTATCTATTTTGACGTTTTCCATCTCTGATGCTTCTATATAAAGCTGATGCAGATGGTAGCCATCAGAAAGTTGAAACACCTGCCAAGATTTACAGAAGGGTAATTATTATTTCCCCCAGTTCAAAATCTGGATGCATCAAATATTTTTTGGAGAGTTCCTATCCCTTTAGTATATCGTCAGAAAATTTTTCTTTTACCCATCCTGAAATTTCAGCAACTAAGAGAGAAAAGACGTGAGGTGCGAGCAAATGAGTTGGTCCAGCACAATGATGACACAATTTTGAAACTCGAAAATGCAGCCATCGAACGCTCTAAGTCTGTTGATTCTGCTGTCCTTGGAAAATACAGTATTTGGCGAAGAGAAAATGAGAACGATAATTCTGATTCAAATATACGCCTGATGCGGGATCAAGTTATAATGGCTAGAGTCTACAGTGGTATTGCAAAATTGAAAAACAAGAATGATTTGTTACAAGAACTCCAGGCTCGAGTTAAGGACAGCCAACGTGTTTTGGGCGAATCAACATCTGATGCTGATCTTCCTCGGAGGTGAATTGCTTTTTTGTATTTAGATGTTTTCTTGTAGTTTCCCTCTTTCTACTGTTCGTGCACTTCGTAAAGTAACATTCTCTATACATTACTTTTCATCTAGCGCACAGGAGAAACTCAGAGCTATGGGTCAAGTTTTGTCTAAAGCTAAGATGCAGTTATATGATTGCAAGTTGGTTACTGGAAAGTTGAGAGCAATGCTTCAAACCTCTGATGAACAAGTTAGGAGCTTAAAGAAGCAGAGTACTTTTCTGGCTCAGCTAGCAGCAAAAACAATCCCAAATCCTATCCACTGCCTGTCTATGCGCTTGACCATTGATTACTATCTTCTTTCTCCAGAGAAAAGAAAGTTCCCCCGGAGTGAAAACCTAGAAAACCCAAACCTTTATCATTATGCCCTCTTTTCCGACAATGTATTAGCTGCATCAGTGGTTGTTAACTCAACCATCATGAATGCCAAGGTAGAGCAATCATCTCTTATCACTTGATTCGTTCTCAGATATGTATGTTTGCAGAGTACTGAAACAGATTAGATTATTGTACTGAACTTATTTATAATCTCAGGATCCTTCAAAGCATGTTTTTCACCTTGTGACCGATAAACTCAATTTCGGAGCAATGAATATGTGGTTCCTCCTAAACCCACCTGGAAAAGCAACCATGCATGTAGAAAATGTGGATGAGTTTAAGTGGCTCAATTCATCTTACTGCCCTGTTCTTCGTCAGCTTGAATCTGCAGCAATGAGAGAATACTATTTCAAAGCAGATCATCCAACTTCAGGATCTTCGAATCTCAAATACAGAAACCCAAAGTATCTGTCCATGTTGAATCACTTGAGATTCTACCTCCCTGAGGTTTACCCCAAGCTGAACAAAATCCTCTTTTTGGACGACGACATCATTGTTCAGAAAGACTTGACACCACTCTGGGAAGTCAACCTGAATGGCAAAGTCAATGGTGCAGTAGAAACCTGTGGAGAGAGTTTCCACAGATTCGACAAATATCTCAACTTTTCAAATCCTCACATCGCAAGGAATTTCAATCCAAACGCTTGTGGATGGGCTTATGGGATGAACATGTTCGACCTAAAGGAATGGAAGAAGAGAGACATCACTGGTATCTACCATAAGTGGCAAAACATGGTAAATAACTCCTAACTAGTACCTGTCTGCATCATTAGTGTCATGATGGATTATTTATTTACGGTTATTGTGGTTTAGAATGAGAACAGGACACTATAATTCGACATAGATTATTATTTTAAAATAATCAGAAAATATTTTTATAATATAAGATCTTTGAATAAAATAATTATTATTACACTAGAATTATTATATTAATATTTTTAATAATTAAAATTAAAAAATTTGAAAAAATCGCGCAATATCTTTTTAAATTATTTTTTTCTGGGCAAATGAAGATAATTATGCACGAAAAAATCATCAATACACTACTCACATACATCAAAAAATTGAATAAAGTATTTAACAAATTCTTTTCAAAATTTGACAATTTTCCAAAATTCATTGACTAACGCATACGAGATTTTGTGTTTTTCAGGTTGAAATAAAAAATCACAAAAAATTCTTTCAATTTAAGATTATTGACTAAAAATCATACATACACTAGTCACATACATCAAAGATGTAAATAAAGCATTTGACAAATTTTTTTAAAATTTGAAAATTTTCTCAAAACCCGTGGATTAACCCTTATGAGGTTTAGGGTTTTTTTGGGTTGAAATAAAAAAATAACTAATTTGATAAGGAAAACTACTTTAAAAAAATCAAAAAACATTCTTTCATTTAATATCGTTGACTGAAATAGTTATTAATACCTTAGAGCCATTAAAGTAATATTCTAACAATTAAAATGTAATGATTCGAGAAATCATACAATATCCTTTTAGGATTTTTGTTTCTCGGCAAATGAACATAATTATAGAGATTTAATCACTCATACACTACTCACATGTTGAAGATCTTTCAATTTAATTTTTTTCAGTTTAAGATTTTTGACTAAAATAGTTATTAGTACCTTAGAACTATTAGATTAACATTTTTAATAATTAAAGTGAAACATATCGAAAAATCATGAAATATCATTTTGGGATATTTGTTTTAGGCAAATGAAGATAATTATATACGAAAAAATCACTCATACACTAATTACATATATTGAAGATTTCTATAATCCACTTAACAAAAATATTTTAAAATTTTAAAATTTTCTCAAAACCAGTGGATTAACAACCGGTACGAGATTTTTGGGTTTTAGGGTTAAAACAAAATATAATTAATTCGACATGGATAACTATTTTAAAATAATCACAAAATATTCTTTCAATATAGGATCTTTAAATAAAATACTTATTAGTACAGTAGAGCCATTAGATTAATATTTTTAACAATTAAATTTAAACAATTCGAAAAATAATGCAATATCCTTTTGTAATTTTTATTTCTGGACGAACGAAGATAATTACATACGAAACAATCCCAGATACACTACTCATATACATCAACGATATGAATAAAGTATTTAAAAAAATTTTAAAATTTTTTGACAATTTTCTTTAAATCCGTCGACTAACCCCTATGAGAAATTCGGTTTTTGGGTTATAATAAAATATAATTAATTCAAAAAGGATAACTATTTTAAAAAAATCAGAAAACATTATTTCAATTTAAGATCTTTGAATAAAATAGTTTTAGTACATTAGAGCCATTAGACTAATATTTTTAACAATTAAAGTTAAACAATTTGGAAAATCATGCAATATCCTTTTGGAATTTTTGTTTCTGTGCGAATGAAAATAACTATGGACGAAACAATCACGCATACACTACTCACATACATCGAAGATTTGAATAAAGTATTTACCAAATTCTTTTAAAAATTTGACAATTTTTCCAAAACCCGTGGATAAACTCCTATGAGATTTTGGATTGAAATAAAATATAACAAATTCGACGACAAGGATAACTATTTTAAAAAACTTAGAAAACATTCATTCAATTTAAGATATTTGAGTGAAATAGTTATTAGTAACTTAGAGCCATTAAATTATTATTTTTAACAATTAAAGTAATATTTTCAACAATTAAAGTATAACAATTTGATAAATCATGCAATATCCTTGTCAGATTTTTGTTTCTAAACAAATGAAGATAATTATAGACAAAAAATAATTACATACTACTCACATATTTCGAAGATGTGTATAAAATACTTAATAAAATTATTTAAAAATTTGATAATTTTCCTAAAACCTGTTTACTAACTCATACGAGATTTTCATTTTTTCGGGATAAAATAAAAGATAATTTATTTGACAAGGATAACTATTTTTAAAAAAATCAGAAAACACTTTTTCAATTTAAGATCATTGATTAAAATAGTTCTTAATACCACAAAGCCATTAGATTAATATTTTTAACAATTAAAATTAAACAATTTGATAAATCATACAATATGCTATTGGGATATTTGTTTGTACGCAAATAAAGAAAATTATGGACGAAAATCACTTATACACTGAAAATGTGTATAAAGTGTTTACCAAATATTTTTAAGAGTTTGACAATTATACCAAAATCTGTGGGCTAACTCCCACAAAAGTTTGGGTTTTTTGAGTTATAGTAAAATATAATTAATTTAATAACTATTTTATAAAAAAATCAGAAAACATTTTTCTGATATAAGATCTATTAATAAAATAGTTATTAGTGCAATTAGATTAATATTTTTAACAATTTCATTTAAACAAGTCAAAAAATCATGTAATATCCTTTTGTAATTTTTGTTTCTGTGCGAATGAAAATAGTTATTGAAAAAACAGTCATCCGTACACCACTCAAATACATCGAAGATGTGAATAAATCATTTAACAAATTTTCTAAAAATTTTGACAATTTTCTCTAAACCCGTGGACTAACCCCTATAATATTTTTGGTTTTTTCAGTTATAGTAAAATATAATTAATTCGACAATGATAACTATTTTTAAAAAATCAGAAAATAATTTTTCAATATAAGATCTATGAATAGAATAGTTATTAGTACACTAGATCCATTAGATTAATATTTTTAACAATTTCATTTAAGCAAGTCGAAAAACCATGCAATATCCTTTTGTAATTTTTATTTCTGGGCGAAAGAACATAGTTATGGACGAAACAATCACATATACACTAATCACATACATCGGAGATGTGAATAAATTATTTAAAATTTTTTTAAAAAAATTTGACAATTTTTTCAAAACCCGTAGAATAACCCCTATGAGATTTTTGATTTTTTGAGCTATAGTAAAATATAATTAATTTGACAAAGATAACTATTTAAAAAAAGCAGAACATTTTTTTAATGTAATATCTATGAATAAAATAGTTAGTAGTACATTAGAGCTATTAGATTAATATTTTTAACAATTCAATTTAAAAAAGTCAAAAAATCATGCAATATTCTTTTGGAATTTTTGTTTATGGGTGAATGAATATAGTTATGGATGAAACAATCACCCATACACTACTCACATACATCGTAAATGTGAATAAAACATTTAATAATTTTTTTTTATAAAATTTGACATTTTTTTCTAAACTCATGGACTAACTCATATGAGATTTTCGGTTTTTTTTTTGTTAAAATAAAATATAATTAATTCGACAAGGATAAATATTTAGAAAAAAATAGAAAACATTTTTTCAATGTAAGAACCATGAATAAAATAGTTACTAGTGCATCAGAGCCATTAGATTAATTTTTTTAACAATTCCATTTAAACAAGTCGAAAAATCATGCAATATCCTTTTGAAATTTTTGTTTTTGGGCGAACGAAGATAGTTATGCACGAAACAATCACCCATATACTAATCACATATATCCAAGATGTGAATAAAGCATTTAAAAAATTTTCTAAAAAATTTGAGAATTTTTTCAAAATCCGTGTACTAATCCTCTATGAGATTTTCGATTTTTTGAGTTATAGTAAAATATAATTAATTTGACAAAGATAACTATCTAAAAAAATCAGAACATTTTTTCAATATAATATCTATGAATAAAATAGTTAGTAGTACATTAGAGCCATTAGATTTATATTTTTAACAATTTCATTTAAAAAGTTGAAAAATCACGGAATATCCTTTTGGAATTTTTGTCTATGGGAGAATGAATATAGTTATGGATAAAACAATCACTCATACAATGCTCACATACATCAAAGATGTGAATAGAGTATTTAAAATTTTTTCTAAAAACTTGAAATTTTTTTCTAAACTCGTAGACTAACCCTTGTGAGATTGTTAAAAATTTGTAATTAAAACCCTATGAAAGTTTCGGTTTTTTGAGTTATAGTAAAATATAATTAATTCGACAAGGATATCTATTTTAAAAAAATCAAAAAACATTTTTTCAATATAAGATCTATGAATAAAATAGTTATTAGTATATAATAACCATTAGATTAATATTTTTAACAATTACATTTAAACAACTCGAAAAATCATGCAATATCTTTTTGAAATTTTTGTTTATGGGCGGATAAAAATAATTATGAACGAAACAATAAGTCATACACTAATTACATACATCAAAGATGTGAATAAAGCATTTAACAAAAAATTTTAGAAATTTGACAATTTTCTCTAAACTCGTGGACTAACCCTTGTTAGATTTTTAATTTTTTTGTTATAATAAAATATAATTAATTCGACAAAGATAACTATTTTAAAAAAAATCAAAAAATATTATTTTAATTTTTGATTTTTTGGGTTATAATAAAATATAATTTATAGAATTTTGCAAGTTTTCCTTAGTCTAGAGTCATCGTAACGATGTCCCCATTAGCAAACTCCAAATCATCGTAACGATGTCCCTATTTGCAAACTCCAAATCATCGTAACAATGTCCCCATTAGCAAACTCCAAATCATCGTAACGATGTCCCCATTAGCAAACTCCAAATCACTCACAAATGATAAACGCTTTTCAGCCTAGATTGACACCCAAACCTTTTCCTCCACAACATCATATGCAATAAATCACCAATAGCTTGTTCAATGTCCACAATGGTTTCCTCGGTCTAATAATGTATTGGAATTTCAATAATCCTCACCCAAAAGACAATGGTTGAGAAAAACTCAGGTCTGACACTCGAGATCTATCTTTCAAGGATTGTAATTCATTGATCGAAATGATAAGGTCTTTTTTCGAGTACGCTAAAATATTCTCTTCAGAATTGAATGGGAGCATAAAACGTCCATAACCTAAATCTTAGCTTTGGACCCGACTCTCATATTGCCAGCAATAACGATATAAAAGTCCAAACCCTACGACTTTGCATTGTTATATTCAGAATTTTGCCCACAAAAATTGATTGGAACCGCTTAAAAACAACGGAATTATCGAAAGCTCGTATTTTAATTGGGGCTGATTTTTTTGGTATCAGCACCATTCTTTGATACAAGAAATCCCGAAATAGTCATCTTAACGTGACGGAGGGCTTACGCGAAACTTGTAAAACCGTTAAGAGGTGATGTCTCAATAACCGTGTTTACTGCCGGAAAGGGAGGAAGATGTCTGATTCCTCTCTGGCAAGATAACGGGTGATATAAAAACACACTCCGTACGGAATTACACCGATTGAAGAGCGAGATACAAATTGTTGAGAATCGAAAGTGACTCCGGGAGAAAGTCCAGAAAGAGAAAGAGCGAGAAACACACAAAAAATCGAAAGAAATTTCGATGTGACAACGGCGATTTATTCACCGTGAAACACCGAGAGAGAATTTCTCGTCGAAAAATGCCAGAACTGACCGGAAAAAACCAGGGGAAAAAAACAGAAACTTTGCAGCTCTGAGACTCGAGAATTGTGGTAGATGTTGACGGCAGAAGGAGCTCGGGTTTATAGGATGAAGTTCTCCGAGTATTGGATTGAACTGGGTAATAAAAATTTCGGATTGGTTTTCCCTAATCCGCTTTCTGAATCCCGATCCTTCCATTTTCGAAGAAGACGAACTGCACCGGCGAAGAGGACGGAGATATGGGGTTCTGCTGGGCTCGCCGGAGGACGGAGGTACATCGTGGCCCAGACCGTTACGGACTTCGACAATTTGAAACTTTGTAACGGCCCATCTCAGCGAGAGAGGTCTATAATTGATAGAATATAATTGCAGTTAATATAGTTTGTGCTAATAATTTGTGAGATGGGCTTAAATAGTTAAATCGGACCGCCGATAATTACTACTCATACAAAATAATTACAAATCGCCCCTCAGTACGAACGAAGAGAAACTGAAAAGGAATATCAAGACTGACATCACAATTTGAGCACTCAAGTAACAATCCCTAACCCCCAACGAATCGATGGAGCGAGACGACGAAGCGAGTGGACCGATGATGGAGATATGCACTAACGGCGGCGAAGAGACGTCTAATCGAAGACCCATTATAAGTGGCGAACCGCTCGACATCGAGGCTTACGCGGCGCTATACAAAGGTCGCACTAAGATCATGCGACTTCTCTTCATTGCTAACCATTGCGGTGGAAACCAAACGATCCAGCTTGAAGCGCTCAGGATGGCTTATGATGAGATCAAGAAGGGAGAGAATACGCAGTTGTTCAGAGATGTGGTCAATAAAATTAACGGTAGGCTTGGGGAGAAGTACGGGATGGATTCCGCTTGGTGCGAAACCGTCGATCGTCGTGCTGAGCACAAGAAAGGAAAGCTGGAGAATGAGCTCAGTTCGTATCGGGTAATTGGGTTTTTCTCTTCCCAGGCGATTTTGTGACCTAACTTTTTTTTAAATCGTTAATGGTTATCTGTATTCTTTGCTTATCGCGTGGATACTGATGACTCTGGACTGCTTATTTCGATGAAACTTGTTTCTCAAGCAGTGTCTTAAAGAATGAAGTATGTGGTGTGTTGTTTATGTGTTACATCAGTGTGCTTGATATGGTTATACAGACAAGTCTGATCAAGGAAAGCGTCAGGATGGGTTCGTTGTTATTTGCAAAATGATGACTCTCGTTTGCTGATTTCCATTATGTTAATTCTCAGTTAATTTCTTAGAGAATGAAGTATGTGTTGCTTAGCCTATGGATAGCCCTTTTCTGCTAGTTCGCTTGCTTGCTTCTGTATTCTGTAATTGCAGAAATGCTGATTCATTCTGTTAATTATACAGACAAATCTGATCAAGGAAAGCATCAGAATGGGTTACAATGACTTTGGGGACTTCTACTATGCGTGTGGTTTGCTTGGAGATGCTTTCAAGAGTTATATACGAACTCGAGACTACTGCACCACGGCTAAGCACATAATTCACATGTGTATGAATGCAATTCTTGTCAGTATCGAGATGGGCCAATTTACTCATGTCACAAGCTACGTTAACAAGGCAGAGCAGAATCCGGAAACCCTTGACCCTATTATAGTTGCAAAACTTCGATGTGCTTCTGGATTGGCCCATTTGGAGCTGAAGAAGTATAAGCTTGCTGCTCGGAAGGTTTGTATTTTTGTATCCTAACGCTCAAGTGTTTATGGATCCTCATATCTTATCCGGTATTTTGATCTCTTAATCTTGAACATGAATATTGTCTTGTGCAGTTCTTGGATGTTAATCCAGAACTTGGAAATTCCTATAATGAGGTCATTGCTCCTCAAGATATTGCCACATATGGAGGCCTCTGCGCCCTTGCAAGCTTTGATCGATCAGAATTAAAGGCATTTATTCCTTTTAGCTTTTTGTTATTTCTTTTCCAGTTTTTATGTGTTTCCTTTGGTCTATAACTCAGTATTCTAATGTGATAGCAAAAAGTCATTGACAATATCAACTTCCGGAATTTCTTGGAGCTAGTACCTGAAGTGAGGGAACTTATCAACGATTTCTATTCTAGGTAACATTATTTACAAGACTCTTGTCTGTTTCATGTATATAATTGAATTACTGACCTTGAACCAAGGGTTACTAGAGAGAATACTCACTTAGAAACATTTACCCAACTCATGAAGCTGTTAAGCTATGTTGAATTTTATTCTGTATTGCTTATGAACACTTACCATGTTTTCTTCCAATTTCTTATCTATCTCAACATTACACAAGATACCCAGATCGACCTTTTTTGTGTCTCTGCTCTTGTTGAATCTCAAATGTAATTTTGCTTGTTTGCAGCCGCTATGCTTCCTGTCTGGATTATCTAGAGAGTCTCAAAGCGAATTTACTGCTGGACATCCATCTTCATGATCACATAGACACACTGTATGATCTGATAAGGAAGAAGGCACTGATCCAGTACACACTGCCATTTGTGTCTGTTGATTTGAGCAGGATGGCTGATGCATTCAAGACCAGCGTCTCTGGTCTGGAGAAGGAACTCGAAGCCTTGATCACAGACAATCAGATACAGGTATGTTTCCAGAAAGAACTTATTTCATTTCTCTGTCATTTCAAAACCTTAAAGTGGGGTTTTTTTCCATCATGAACAGGCACGGATTGATTCACACAACAAAATTCTCTATGCAAGGCACGCAGATCAGAGGAATGCAACTTTCCAAAAGGTACTTCAGATGGGAAATGAATTCGATAGAGATGTTAGGGCAATGCTATTAAGAGCCAACCTCCTTAAACATGAGTATCATGCGAGAGCTGCCCGAAAGCTTTGAAGGTGATGACATCTGCTTCGCTAATCTGATGAGAGGTATACGGCCTACTCAGAAGATCATAAGGGTTTCTATCGAAGATTGATTTGGTTAGATTTATGTCTAAACGTCTCTGTTCTCTTGTTCCTGCTTTTGTTGTTTTTACTTCGAGTTTAAGGTTCTTTGAAGCATCATCGTTGGACTTTGAATGAAATCCTAGAGTGAAACTATAGACGCATTGAATCACGTTGAAAGTGAAATGGTCAAAGAATAGAGACATAAGTGCGTATTTGGCTTTCATGGGCCAATATGATATTATGAGAGATTGATTATGCGTCTCTATATGCATGTGGAGAGGCTCAAATCTCATCTCCCAACTAATACCCATTTTATTTTGTCAACTAAGCTTTGTATTTTATGCGATAGTTTGTGCACAGATGTCACTATATAATTTTGAGGCACCTTTTTGTAGAAAGAAAAAGATCGAAATGAAAGAAGTCCTTATTTCAGAGGTACAATCTCGAAAATTGCAAAACAATCTTCCAAGTAGTGCTGTCAAGCGGGTCGGACCCGTCCCGCATGACCCGCCCTGCGGCGGGTTAAAGATTTTTTTTCAAAATTTTTTTTACCCGCAAAACCCGCGAATCATTTTTTTAAAACCCGCATCCGCCCCGCATTAATCTAGCGGGTTTGCGGGTGACCTGCGACCCGCTTTGTTTTTAAATTTTTTAAAAAATATTTAATTAAAATAAATCTAAATAATAATAAATCTAAAATTAATACATCAAATATATCATAATTCAATTTTTAAAACACCAAATTATATAAATTTTGAATATCAAGTTTGGTATTAAATTGGTTTAGAATTAAATTAGTTTAAAATTAAATTAGTTTATAATTACATTAGTTTAAAT
>JAENJI010001137.1:0-40688 GCA_018901935.1 Pugionium cornutum | reverse complement strand
GTAGTTCTCAAAGGCTTGAACTACACATTATGGTCAAGAACCATCAAGACAGCCATTTGTGGCAAAGGACTTTGGAATCACATCTTGGAGGATAATACTCCATCTATAGATGATCCAAAGGAGAAGAAGGATGAGGCAACAAGAAAAGAAGAAGCTAGGTGGTTCCAAGAAGATCAATCAGTCCTTGGATTCCTCCAAAATTCATTGGACCCATCCATTCTTGAAGCTTATTCACATTGTGAAACCTCCAAGTCTCTGTGGGAGACTCTCAAGAGGGTGTATGGGGATGTTTCAAACCTCAGCCATGTGTATGAGGTTAAGAAGACTCTCAATGATCTATACCAAGAGGATATGGAGTTCACAAAATTCCTAGGCAAGTTCCAGTCAACATGGTCCGAGCTTGACATGTTGAGACCAAGTTCTATGGATCCAAAGGTGCTTAATGAAAGGAAGGAACAAGAAAAGATATTTGGGCTCCTTCTCAACCTCAATCCAGCCTTTAAGGATGTGATTAAGTCCATCCTGAGAGAGCCAAAACTCCCTGATTTCGAAGAGGTGTGCTCACGGATTCAAAAGGAGCAAGGCAACATTAGTTTGTTTGGTGGTAAAGGAGAACTAGTCATGGCCAACAAAAGCGTGTTTAAGCAAGAGGATAGGAAGAGTGTGATGCGTGAGCATTGTAAGAGGAATGGCCACATCAAGGACAAGTGCTGGATACTTCATCCTCACCTCAAGCCAAACTGGTTCAAGGATTCAAAGGCTAACATCTCTCAAAAGGTTGTGACTGAACCGGCAAGTTCATCCAACCAAGGAGGGGAGCTAGCTAAGAATTTATCCATGGAGTATGTTAAGAATAGTGAATTGGAGGATCTCATCAAGGCTTATGCCTCAAAACTCTCCGGTATCACACTCTACTCTCATAAATTGCTTGATAAACCATATCATAAGTTGGTAGTGGATTCGGGTGCTTCTCACCATATGATTAGCAATGCTAGGTTGTTAAAGAACATTGAACCATGTCTAGGACAAGTAACTATAGCTGATGATAAGGGTATTCCAATTGAAGGAACCGGAAAATTAAGACTATTTCACAAAGAAAGTAATGCTTTCTTTGTACCTAAGTTTAAGTCAAATCTAGTTTCGGTTAAAAGAGCTACTAAAGACCTGAATTGCAATGTTACTTTTGGGCCTAACAATGTTTACTTTCAAGATATTAAGAGTGGTAAGATACTTGGAAGTGGTGGGACTCAAGATGAGCTCTATGTTCTTGAGGACACTCCTCCAAGCAATTCAGATTCCTCAGCTTTCAAATCCTGTGTTTTTGCTAATAAAGATGTCTTATGGCATGCTAGATTAGGATATCCTCATGCTCGTGCTTTAAGCTTAATAATGCATAATGTTGCTTATGATCACTCAGTTTGTGAGGCTTGTATCCTTGGCAAACATTGTCGTGTTGTTTTCCCTAAATCGTCTACAATTTATGAGCATTGCTTTGATTTAGTACATTCCGATGTTTGGACCTCGCCTTGCATGTCTAGAGATAGGAATAAATACTTTGTGACCTTTATAGATGAAAAATCGAAATATACATAGGTTACATTACTTCCATCTAAAGATAGGGTTTATGAGGCATTTATAAACTTTCATAATTATGTTACTAATCAATTCAATGCCAAGATCAAAGTGTTAAGATCAGATACTGGAGGGGAATACACAAGTCAAAGATTCAAAGCTCACGTAAACACACATGGAATACTACATCAAACTAGCTGCCCACACACACCACAACAAAATGGAGTTGCTAAAAGGAAGAACCGACACTTAATGGAAGTAGCAAGATCCATGATGTTTCATACCGATGTTCCTAAAAGTTTTTGGGGAGATGCAGTCTTGGTTGCTTGCTACCTCATCAACCGGATTCCAACCAAAGTCTTGCAAGACATATCCCCATTTGAGGTACTCAATAAAACTAAACCCTCCATTGATCATTTACGTGTATTTGGGTGTGTGTGCTTTGTGTATGTTCCAAGTGATCTAAGAAACAAGTTGGAGGCAAAGAGCATCAAGTGTATGTTCCTTGGATGTTCGACAACACAAAAGGGTTATAAGTGTTATGATCCGAGCAACAACAGGACATATGTGTATAGAGATGTCAAGTTCATAGAAGAATGAAGCTATTATGATCAGAAAGATTGGGAAGGATTGAAGGATCTCTCAAGGTCACCTTCTGATTTGGCTACAAGTTTGAGGTTTCTCTTGAATCATTTGGGAAATGATGTGCCAAAGGATTCAAAACAAGAAGAAGCAAGAACCCCAAGTAGTTCACAAGATACCCAAGAGAATGAACAAGGAGCGGTAACTCAAGAACCAACTCCAATCCAAGAAGAAGCTATGGCCCAAAACCAAGAACAAGACGACTTGGAAGTGGGTATCGAGGAATCTACTCACCAAATGGAAGAGGAAACGGTTGTAGAGGAGGCTGAACCACCTGTTCAGCAACTAAGGAGGAGTACTAGACTTAGGAAAGACCCATCCAATTGGGTAAACACTAGAGTCTTCTACAACAACCAGGCTGTGGCTCATCCCATACAAGCTGTTTGTTCCCTTGACCTCTTGCCATCTAGTCATCAAGCATTCCTTGGAAAGATTGAACAAAGTCAGATTCCAAGGACTTATGAAGAAGCTAAGAGCAAGAAAGAATGGTTAGATGCAGTAAGAGATGAGAAGGGAGCTATGGAAAGGAATCATACATGGGATATACAAGAACTTCCCAAAGGCAAGAAGGCTGTGAGTTCCAAGTGGGTGTTCACCATCAAGTATAAGAGCAATGGGGACATAGAAAGGTACAAGGCACATCTAGTTGCAAGAGGTTTCACTCAGACATATGGAGAGGACTATACTGATACATTTGCACCGGTGGCTAAGCTACCCACCGTAAGGGTTGTACTTTCACTAGCTATGTGTAAGAATATTGAGATTATAGAGGAGAAATGTGAAGAATTGAATCTGAAAACTCAAAGAGAAGTATGAGAAAATGAGAAATGACTTAGACTTATGGAGAAGAATCTCCTAAGAGTATGTTATACATTGAGTCTTTACAGCCCTTTTATAGAGGATTTACAATGTGAACACAAAAGAAAACGAATTCAAACTTGTGGATGAGTTTGAATAGAGGAGGAGTCTGTCAACAACCAATGAGAAGAGAGGAGACAACATGGGCATGACTGTTTGGTGTGGTTGCCAAGACTGTGTGCAGCATGGGCATGACTGTTTGGTGTGGTTGCCAAGACTGTGTGCAGCATGGGCATGACTTTTTCACCTTGATTCTTCTCCCAAGGTAGCTATTTAACCATTTCAACCATGTGGTTAATAATAACCCATCCTTTTTCATTTCCCTTGTTATTCAAACTGAATTTTCGTGCTCACACTTGCCTTGTAGGTCAAGATAGGTCTTATTTGATTTTCCTATGTCAATACTCCCCCTCAAGCTAAAGACTTTGGAATCACCCTAAAGTCTTAAGCTTGGGAACCCAAGGCAACACCTCATTAAAAACCTTATTAAGGAAAACCACTTGGGACAAAACCTTAATAAGGGAAAAAGAGTGTGTTGCTCTTGGATTAGGAGACCTTTGATCATGGGTGTGATAAATCAACAAGCCCAAGTTTGCTAAAGATGTTCTTGCAAACTTTGAGACTTGCTGCCTTTGTGAAGATGTCAGCTAGTTGGTCTTCACTCCTTGTATAACATGGCAGAATGGTTCCATCTTGAACTTTCTCCCTAACCTTATGGCAGTCGATCTCTATGTGCTTGGTCCTCTCGTGAAACACTGAGTTTGAAGCTATGTGAATGGCTGCCTGATTATCACAATGGAAGGTAATTGGCCCTGGTTGTGCAATACCGAAATCTTTCAAGAGTGCTTTGAGCCAAGTTACTTCATTTGTCAGCTTCCTCATAGCCCTATATTCTGCTTCAGCACTAGAACATGATACCACCTTCTGCTTCTTAGTCTTCCAAGTGACTAAGTTCCCACCAACGAAGGTGCAATACCCAGTGGTTGATTTCCTATCCACCCTATCACCAGCCCAATCCGCATCACAATACCCGACAATCTCAGTGTTCCCATTCTTGCCCATCCATATACCTTGACCAGGAGATCCTTTGATGTATCTAAGGATCCTTTCTACCATGCTCCAATGATATACAGTAGGCTTTTGCATATGTTGACTTACTTGATTCACAGCAAAACACAAGTCTGGTCGTGTGAGGGTGAGGTAGATCAGCTTCCCAACTAGTCTCCTATACTGAGAAACATCCTTAAATAACTCATCAGCTTTCTCCCCTTTCCGTTGACCTTGTAGCCATCTTCAAGAGGAGTTTTGGCCGGTTTAGCCCCAAGCTTTCCCGTGTCTGTCAACAGATCAAGAGCATACTTTCTTTGGGATAGAAAGAGCCCTTCTTGAGACCGACACACTTCAATACCCAAGAAGTACTTCAACTCTCCAAGATCCTTGATGTCAAATGATCTGTTTAAGAAGGCCTTTGTGGACTGAATTCCTTCCTTATCATCTCCTGTGATGATAAGGTCATCCACATAAACCAAGACCGCCACGATTCCTTTGGAGTTTTGACGAGTGAACAAAGTATGATCTGAATGGGATTTCCTAAACCCATTATCAGTAAGTGTGGAGCTTAATTTGTGATACCAGGCCCTTGGTGACTGCTTCAACCCATATATTGCCTTCCTAAGTCTTAGAACCTGTCCCTCTTTGCAAAAGTCTTCAAGGCCTGGTGGTGGAGTCATATACACTTCCTCTTCAAGTTCTCCTTGTAGGAATGCGTTCTTGACATCCATTTGCCATAAGTCCCAAGTCAGATTCGTAGCTAGTGAAAGAACAACCCTTACAGTGTGTAGCTTAGCCACCGGTGCAAATGTATCAGTATAGTCCTCTCCATATGTCTGAGTGAAACCTCTTGCAACTAGATGTGCCTTGTACCTTTCTATGTCCCCATTGCTCTTATACTTGATGGTGAACACCCACTTGGAACTCACAGCCTTCTTGCCTTTGGGAAGTTCTTGTATATCCCATGTATGATTCCTTTCCATAGCTCCCTTCTCATCTCTTACTGCATCTAACCATTCTTTCTTGCTCTCAGCTTCTTCATAAGTCCTTGGAATCTGACTTTGTTCAATCTTTCCAAGGAATGCTTGATGACTAGATGGCAAGAGGTCAAGGGAACAAATAGCTTGTATGGGATGAGCCACGGCCTGGTTGTTGTAGAATACCCTAGTGTTCCTAAGTCTAGTACTCCTCCTTAAATGCTGAACAGGTGGTGCAGCCTCCTCTACAACCGTTTCCTCTTCCATTTGGTGAATAGGTTCCTCTATACCCACTTCCAAGTCGTCTTGTTCTTGATTTTGGGCCATAGCTTCTTCTTGGATTGGAGTTGGTTCTTGAGTTACCACCCCTTGTTCATTCTCTTGGGTATCTTGTGAACTACTTAAGGTTCTTGTTTCTTCGTGTCTTGAATCCTTTGGCAGATCATTTCCCAAATGATTCAAGAGAAACCTCAAACTCGTAGCCAAATCAGAAGGTGACCTTGAGAGATCCTTCAATCATTCCCAATCTTTCTGATCATAATAGCTTTGTTCTTCTATGAACTTGACATCTCTAGACACATATGTCCTGTTGTTGCTCGGATCATAGCACTTATAACCCTTTTGTGTTGGCGAATATCCAAGGAACATACACTTGATGCTCTTTGCCTCCAACTTGTTTCTTAGATCACCTGGAACATACACAAAGCACACACACCCAGATACACGTAAATGATCAATGGAAGGTTTAGTTTTATTGAGTACCTCAAATGGGGATATATCTTGCAAGACTTTGGTTGGAATCCGATTGATGAGGTAGCAAGCAACCAAGACTGCATCTCCCCAAAAACTTTTAGGAACATTGGTATGAAACATCATGGATCTTGCTACTTCCATTAAGTGTCGGTTCTTCCTTTCAGCAACTCCATTTTGTTGTGGTGTGTGTGGACAGCTAGTTTGATGTAGTATTCCATGTTTGTTTAGATGAGCTTTGAATCTTTGACTTGTGTATTCCCTCCATTATCTGATCTTAACACTTTGATCTTGGCATTGAATTGATTAGTAACATAATTATGAAAGTTTATAAATGCCTCATAAACCCTATCTTTAGATGGAAGTAATGTAACCTATGTATATTTCGATTTTTCATCTATAAAGGTCACAAAGTATTTATTCCTATCTCTAGACATGCAAGGCGAGGTCCAAACATCGGAATGTACTAAATCAAAGCAATGCTCATAAATTGTAGACGATTTAGGGAAAACAACACGACAATGTTTGCCAAGGATACAAGCCTCACAAACTGAGTGATCATAAGCAACATTATGCATTATTAAGCTTAAAGCACGAGCATGAGGATATCCTAATCTAGCATGCCATAAGACATCTTTATTAGCAAAAACACAGGATTTGAAAGCTGAGGAATCTGAATTGCTTGGAGGAGTGTCCTCAAGAACATAGAGCTCATCTTGAGTCCCACCACTTCCAAGTATCTTACCACTCTTAATATCTTGAAAGTAAACATTGTTAGGCCCAAAAGTAACATTGCAATTCAGGTCTTTAGTAGCTCTTTTAACCGAAACTAGATTTGACTTAAACTTAGGTACAAAGAAAGCATTACTTTCTTTGTGAAATAGTCTTAATTTTCCGGTTCCTTCAATTGGAATACCCTTATCATCAGCTATAGTTACTTGTCCTAGACATGGTTCAATGTTCTTTAACAACCTAGCATTGCTAATCATATGGTGAGAAGCACCCGAATCCACTACCAACTTATGATATGGTTTATCAAGCAATTTATGAGAGTAGAGTGTGATACCGGAGAGTTTTGAGGCATAAGCCTTGATGAGATCCTCCAATTCACTATTCTTAACATACTCCATGGATAAATTCTTAGCTAGCTCCCCTCCTTGGTTGGATGAACTTGCCGGTTCAGTCACAACCTTTTGAGAGATGTTAGCCTTTGAATCCTTGAACCAGTTTGGCTTGAGGTGAGGATGAAGTATCCAGCACTTGTCCTTGATGTGGCCATTCCTCTTACAATGCTCACACATCACACTCTTCCTATCCTCTTGCTTAAACACGCTTTTGTTGGCCATGACTAGTTCTCCTTTACCACCAAACAAACCAATGTTGCCTTGCTCCCTTTGAATCCGTGAGCACACCTCTTCGAAATCAGGGAGTTTTGGCTCTCTCAGGATGGACTTAATCACATCCTTAATGGCTGGATTTAGGTTGAGAAGGAGCCCAAATATCTTGTCTTGTTCCTTCCTTTCATTAAGCACCTTTGGATCCATAGAACTTGGTCTCAACATGTCAAGCTCGGACCATGTTGACTGGAACTTGCCCAGGAATTTTGTGAACTCCATATCCTCTTGGTGTAGATCATTGAGAGCCTTCTTAACCTCATACACACGGCTGAGGTTTGAAACATCCCCATACACCCTCTTGAGAGTGTCCCAAAGAGACTTGGCAGTTTCACAATGTGAATAAGCTTCAAGAATGGATGGGTCCAATGAATTTTGGAGGAATCCAAGGACTGATTGATCTTCTTGGAACCACCTAGCTTCTTCTTTTCTTGTTGCCTCATCCTTCTTCTCCTTTGGATCATCTATAGATGGAGTATTATCCTCCAAGATGTGATTCCAAAGTCCTTTGCCACAAATGGCTGTCTTGATGGTTCTTGACCATAATGTGTAGTTCAAGCCTTTGAGAACTACTGCTATCACCGTAGGTTTCAGGCTGGAACTAATTTGAACTGTATCCTCCATTGTTAGGCTTTGAAGAGCTCAAAGGAAGCAGCTTTTATGGTTGAATGAAACCGTGAGTTTTTAGTCTAAAGACTGAGAGATTTTGACAGAATTTTAGATTAGAAACTGAGAGATTTGAGTAGAAAAGATAAGAGAATGATCTTATGCTCTGATACCATGTAAGAATATTGAGATTATAGAGGAGAAATGTGAAGAATTGAATCTGAAAACTCAAAGAGAAGTATGAGAAAATGAGAAATGACTTAGACTTATGGAGAAGAATCTCCTAAGAGTATGTTCTACATTAAGTCTTTACAGCCCTTTTATAGAGGATTTACAATGTGAACACAAAAGAAAACGAATTCAAACTTGTGGATGAGTTTGAATAGAGGAGGAGCCTGTCAACAACCAATGAGAAGAGAGGAGACAGCATGGGCATGACTGTTTGGTGTGGTTGCCAAGACTGTGTGCAGCATGGGCATGACTGTTTGGTGTGGTTGCCAAGACTGTGTGCAGCATGGGCATGACTTTTTCACCTTGATTCTTCTCCCAAGGTAGCTATTTAACCATTTCAACCATGTGGTTAATAATAACCCATCCTTTTTCATTTCCCTTGTTATTCAAACTGAATTTTCGTGCTCACACTTGCCTTGTAGGTCAAGATAGGTCTTATTTGATTTTCCTATGTCAATACTATGAATCTGACTTGGGACTTTTGGCAAATGGATGTCAAGAACGCATTCCTACAAGGAGAACTTGAAGAGGAAGTGTATATGACTCCACCACCAGGCCTTGAAGATCTTTGCAAAGAGGGACATGTTCTAAGACTCAGGAAGGCAATATATGGGTTGAAGCAATCACCAAGGGCCTGGTATCACAAATTAAGCTCCACACTTACTGACAATGGGTTCAGAAAGTCCCATTCAGATCATACTTTGTTCACTCGTCAAAACCCCAAAGGAATCGTGGTGGTCTTGGTTTATGTGGATGACCTTATCATCACAGGAGATGATAAGGAAGGAATTCAGTCCACAAAGGCCTTCTTAAACAGATCATTTGACATCAAGGATCTTGGAGAGTTGAAGTACTTCTTGGGTATTGAAGTGTGTCGGTCTCAGGAAGGGCTCTTTCTATCCCAAAGAAAGTATGCTCTTGATTTGTTGACAGAAACGGGAAAGCTTGGGGCTAAACCGGCCAAAACTCCTCTTGAAGATGGCTACAAGGTCAACGGAAAGGGGGAGAAAGCTGATGAGTTATTTAAGGATGTTTCTCAGTATAGAAGACTAGTTGATAAGCTGATCTACCTCACCCTCACACGACCAGACTTGTGTTTTGCTGTGAATCAAGTAAGTCAACATATGCAAAAACCTACTGTATATCATTGGAGCATGGTAGAAAGGATCCTTAGATACATCAAAGGATCTCCTGGTCAAGGCATATGGATGGGCAAGAATGGGAACACTGAGATTGTCGGGTATTGTGATGCGGATTGGGCTGGTGATAGGGTGGATAGGAAATCAACCACTGGGTATTGCACCTTCGTTGGTGGGAACTTAGTCACTTGGAAGACTAAGAAGCAGAAGGTGGTATCATGTTCTAGTGCTGAAGCAGAATATAGGGCTATGAGGAAGCTGACAAGTGAAGTAACTTGGATCAAAGCGCTCTTGAAAAACTTCGGTATTGAACAACCAGGGCCAATCACCTTCCATTGTGATAATCAGGCAGCCATTCACATAGCTTCAAACTCAGTGTTTCACGAGAGGACCAAGCACATAGAGATAGATTGCCATAAGGTTAGGGAGAAAGTTCAAGATGGAACCATTCTGCCATGTTATACAAGGAGTGAAGACCAACTAGCTGACATCTTCACAAAGGCAGCAGGTCTCAAAGTTTGTAAGAACATCTTTAGCAAACTTGGGCTTGTTGATTTATCACATCCATGATCAAAGGTCCCCTAATCCAAGAGCAACACACTCTTTTTCCCTTATTAAGGCTTTGTCCCAAGTGGTTTTCCTTAATAAGGTTTTTAATGAGGTGTTGCCTTGGGTTCCCAAGCTTAAGACTTTAGGGTGATTCCAAAGTCTTTAGCTTGAGGGGGAGTATTGACATAGCAAAATCAAATAAGACCTATCTTGACCTACAAGGCAAGTGTGAGCACGAAAATTTAGTTTGAATAACAAGGGAAAAGAAAAAAGGAGAGAGTTATTATTAACCACATGGTTAAAATGGTTAAATAGCTACCTTGGGAGAAGAATCAAGGTGAAAAGGACATGTCCATGCTGCACACAGTCTTGGTAACCACACCAAACAGTCATGCCTGCTCCACACAACCTTGGTAAGCACACCAAACGTTCATAAGACAGTTTGCAGGTCTTCCCCTCTCTTCTCATTGGTTGTTGACAAGCTCCTCCTCTATTCAAGCTCATCCACAAGTTTGAATTCGTTTTCTTTTGTGTTCACATTGTAAATCCTCTATAAAAGGGTTGTAAAGACTCAATGTATGAATATACTTCTAGGAGATTCTTCTCCATAAGTCAGACATTTCTCATTTTCTCATACTTCTCTTTGAGTTTCCAGATTCAATTATTCACATTTCTCCTCCCTAATCTCAATATTCTTTCATGGAGAAGAGTTGAATGTTAAGTTAGGGACGAGTAGTCGGGGTGATATCCAAAGAAATCAGGGAGGTACATGTGGTACTAGTGAAGAAACAGTTGGTACATCCGGTAATAGATCTGTTGAAATAGTGACGGATGCATTTCGTGAGACTACAACTGATAAGTACTATAATGAGAACGAGGAAGAATATAACAATGTAGAAGAACCTAATGTAGAAGCACAAAATTTTTAAACCATGTTAGAAGCTGAGAATAATCCATTAAATGATGGTTGTCATGAAGGGCACTCGCAGTTATCTTTAGCTGCTTGGTTCATGAACATTAAGTCTGATTTTAATCTACCAGAAAAATGCATGGATTCTTGGGCGGAGCTGTTTACAGAATATTTTCCCAAGGAAGAATCAGGCAACGGGTTCATATTATGAAACCAAAAACTTGATGCGAAATTTAGGGCTCTTGTTTTATATAATTGACATGTTTGTTAACAGTTGTATGATCTTTTGGAAAGAAGATTAGAAAAATGCAAATTTTGCGATTCCCTCCAATATAAACCAAGCGAGGGCAGGATGATAATACCTTTCAGTCGTATGTGGTATTTACCTATAAGCGACATACTTAAGAGAATGTATCAAATCAAGAAAACCGCAGAGGTAATGAGGTGGCACGCAGAGCATGAAGCATAATACAGAAAAATGAGTTACCATCTGATCCTGCGAAGTAAAATTTTTTTCAATATCTACATCCTAGATTTGTTGCTGATTCTTAAAACGTTTATCTTGGCTTGTACTGATGGGTTCAATCCATTTGGTCGTAATCATTCATTATGGCTGATGATTATCACTCCATATAACTTGCCACCGGGTATGTGTATGAAGAAAGAGTACTTGTTTCTAACAATTCTGAATTTGGGGCCAAATCATCCGCGTGCTAGTCTGTATATATTCCTCTGACCTTTGATTGATGAGTTGAAAAAATTGTGGTCTACGTGAGTTGATGCATACGATGTAGCGTTGAATCAAAATTTCAATCTAAAAGTCGTGTTACTGTGGAAGATAAGCGATTTTCCCGCTTATGGAATGTTATCAGGGTGGACAACGCATGGTAGACTATCTTGTCCAATTTTTATGGCTAATACAAAGGCATTTCAATTACTAAATGGTAGAAAGACGTGTTGGTTTGATTGTCACATAAGGTTTCTTCCTAATGGTCACCCGTTATGGAAAAATAAAACAAATTTTTAAAAGGGAAGCACGCTTTGAATGAAATCCTCCACAATCATTGACAGGCGGACAAGTTTTATACGAGCGAATAAAAACTATCAATCCTCTAAGAACATCTGACTGCGGAGGAAATGGTCATGAAAGTAAAGAAGAAGGTTATGGCAGCTGGCATAATTGGCACAAAGAAAGCATATTTTGGGAGTTGCCGTACTAGATGGAGCTTAACATTCGACATAATCTTGATGTGATACATATAGAGAAGAATTTCTTTGATAACATCATTAATACTGTTATGAATGTGAAGGAGGAATCAAAAGATATAGTTAAGTCAAGGTTGGATATTTCAAAATTTTGCTCTCAAAAAAAGTTGCACGTGGATGGTCGGGGTAATGCTCCATTCCCTATGTTTTGATTGACACAAAAAGCCAAAGAACGCTTATTGGAATGTATCAAAAATGATGTCAAATTTCTGGACGGCTATGCGGCAGATTTAACAAATTGTGTGTATATGAATGTAATGGAGTTCTCATGAAAAGTCGTTAGTGCCATGTTTTTATGGAAAAGCTTCTCCCTTTTATATTTGAAGAACTTTTACCACGAAACGTTCATCTATCATTATCAGTTATATACTACTAAATATATTTTATATTATAAGTACGTAAATTAATAATAATTACATGTACTAATTAATACTAGATGGTAATATAGGGATTGGAGAATTTTTCCGTGATATATGATCCAGGTCATTACAACAAAGCCGTGAATGAATTTTGAAGAAAAACATAGTCATAATTTTTTGCAATATGGAGAAGATCTTTGCACCTGCATTTTTTGACGTCATGAAGTACCTACCTATACATCTACCATACGAAGCTGAACTGGGTGGACCTGTGCAATATAGGTGGATGTATCAATTTGAAAGGTTTTTTAAAAAACTGAAAACCAAGGCAAGAAACAAACGATATGTTGTAGGGTCGATTGTTGAATCATATGTGAATGATGAGATATCTTACTTCTCGGAGTATTACTTTTTTGCCCACATACGCACGAAAAACTGGTACAATAAATGTTTTGTTTATTAATTAATTATTTTATTATAAAGGGTAAATAATTAAATTTTCGTGCTGAATATATCGTGTTATATATATATATATACAAGTCTACAAGATTCGATGAAAGTGACGTCCCTGTATATCCCGATTCTGGAGTGCCGAATATATTTACTCACATAGGTCGTCAAAGTGATAAATATAAAGAAATATGGCTCTCCAAAAAAATACAAATATGCACATGCATATGTTTTGCAGAATTGTGAATATTTTTGGCCATTAGAGAGGTAAATACTATGAAAATAATTGTATTTATTACATTACAATTTCATTGTAATCAAACAGTATATATTACTTTTTCATATTTAGTTTTGTAGCATGTTTAAAGATCACATTCGTTGTACATATTCTTATCTTTTGGAAGATGACATTTCATCGAAAATAGAGGAAAAGTTCCACATATGGGTTCGAAATTATATATGTTTAATTAATTGAGATGTATATTATATTAATTTTTTTAATTTTCAAATACTAACATTTTATATATATATGATCATAGGTCAATGCATGCACTTCCACGGATCCACGCGCCTTTCCGATATGGGCTCAAGAATTAGTTCAAGGCCCGATGAATAAAGCGTCAACTTGGCCGATCTATTTTGCAAGAGGTTATATGTTCCACACAAAGAAACATGGACATAGGAGAAAGACATGTAACTACGCCATATGTGTCAAGGGAGACAATTATTCAGATGCATCTAATGAAGCTGATTTCTACGGGATTTTAATAGATATCATTCAACTTGAGTATGTCGGCCTCCTAAATTTGAAGATCACACTTTTTAAATGTGAGTGGTACGATCCTACGCTTTCGAAAGGAACTTGAAAGTCAGAAAATGGCATTGTTGATGTTTTATCATCAAGGAAATACTACAAATACGAACCATTTATACTAGGTACGTACGAAAAATAATTAACTATAAATATATGTAAATTTATATGTATTATGTACGTAAACTATATAAATTAATTTTGTTATATATAAAAATAATTTAGATTTCATTAAATTGATGTACCAGGTTCTCAAGCAGATTAAATTTGTTATATTCCCTATCTGCACACCAAATCATCATCAAAACAAACATGGCTCAGTGTTATGAAAGTTAATCCTAGATATAACATTTTGGGGAAATACAAAAACAAAGACGAGATTATCCTGTTGCAACAAGAAAATGATGAAGAGGTAATGGTTGTTCAAGAGATAAAAGTATATCGTTTGGTAGATAGAGTTAATCATACCAAAGAAATTGATTTCGATGTTGGAGATGTCGAATTAGAAGATGAATTTCAGTGTAATATTTCATGTTCAGATGCTGACGAGGACAAAAAGATGTATTAATATATTTGACGTTTGATGTATTTTTGACATTTGATCCTTATATAATTCAATTTATTCACAAAAACCATATAATTTAAGTTTTATGACACTAATTATGACTTCTTTGCAACCACATTGCCACTACATTGGGAATGTGGTGGCAAATTGGTCACAAATATTACAGGTGATCGCAAATCAGTCGCATATTTGCGATTGATTTGCCACCACGGGATCAAAATTTCTAGCGTAGTCACAAATTGGTCGCAAAATATCGACCACTTTGCGACTTCATAGGATAAATTCACATTTTCCATTTGGTTTTTTCTCATTTACAACTTGTTTTTAAATTTCTAGGTACTAACCATTCTAAGTGGCCAAATATGCACAAAATCATATTTGTGTTTATGTAAATTTTAGAAAGATTTGAAGTGTATATAAGTGGTATAAGGTTAAGAACATGTGTTAAGTGTTTTAGGTAAATGATATGTACATTTGGAAAATGTTATTGTTTACTTAGTAATTGAACTTTGTACAACTCCTATTCAAGTTATCAATCTTATATAATTCAATTTATTCAACAAAATTATAAAATTTAGGGTTTAGGGTATTAATTGTGACTAATTTGCCACCACATTGCCACTGCATTTGAAAAGTGGTGGCAAATTGATCACAAATATCAGATGTGGTCGCAAATCAGTCGCAAAATTATGACTCATTTGCGACCACTGCTGAAAATAACAAATTATCATACATAAAATAAAATGTGGTCGCGAATCAGTCGCAAAAATTGTGACTGATGAGCGACCACATATTAATTTATCGAATTAATGAGGGTGGTCGCAAATTAGTCGCAAAAGTGCGACTGATTTGTGACCACTGCTGAAAATAACAGATTATCATACATAAAATAAAATGTGATCGCAAATCAGTCTCAAAAAGTGTGACTGATTAGCGACCACACATTTTTAAATCTCGAAACTTTCAAACTCCCACCAAATTAAATGGTAGTCGCAAATCAGTAGAAAATTTGCGACTGATTTGCGACCACCCCCATTTGGTGGGAATCGAAAGTTTTGAGATTTTTTTATTCCCACTAAATTAATGGTGGTCACAATTTTGCGATTGATTTGTCACCACCAATTAATTTGATGGGAGTTTGAAAGTTTTCGAAATTTTTGATTCCCACAAAATAAATTGCGACTGATTTGTGACCACTTCATTAATTTTGTATTTTGCCACCGATTTGTGACCACTGGTTGCAAAAAAAAATCTATAAATACGTGATGGTTTTCCCTCATTTTTCACACTTCAAACATTCCTACTTTCTAAAAATCCTCTCAAACACAAACCTTTTTCCTAACCCAAAAAACCAAATAACCAATGGCAAGTAGCGGTAGATCGATGAGAGGTCGTGGAAGACGACAAATCTTGTCATGTTCTGTCACGGGTACCTCTTCCGCCTCCTCAAACCCCTCACCTGCCGCTTATTGAGCGGCAGCCCGCCTCCCTCCCCAATACATATTCACTCCACACTCAGTTCCTAAAACCGATCCAGCCCCACTGTTTCAAGAATCCAAGGAGCATGAGGAGGAAGATGTTGCGCCATCCGAAACGGAAATGGGGGAACAAACTATCACACTTGATAGTTTGTTACAAACCCCGGGGTAGGACCAATACTTGACTGTACAAAATAATGACAGACTACTGGGGAACAAAAATGTCAAACGAGAAGAGTAGAAAATCCTCTAATAACCACAACTCGCTCGGGATGGCCTTGGTCCGCACAAGCATTTGTCAGGCCAAACATCCTACATCCAAATCCAACAGAAATTGGTAAGTACATTAAAATATTTTAATTTAAATATAAATTTTATTGCTATTCAATAATAATTTATTTCAAAATATGTTTAGAAAAATAATTTGGAACGACCTGTCTCAACTGGTGATGTATTTATAAAGACTCACACTCGGCTGGATACTTCGTATGTGGATTTGAAATCTAAACAAATTTGTCAAGCATACGAATGCAACATCCAAGAAAAGATGGTGATCATGGAGGTCAATGCAACATAAACGTCCAACGGTACTTTCGAGCGAATGGAGTTGACCCCAGAAGAGAAGAATGAGATCTTCATTCAAGTAACAATTTTTAAAAATTTTTTTTTAATGTTCATCAAGTTATATATATTTATTCTAATTGTTTTTTGTAGTCTACTAATTTTATTCTAATTGTTTTTGTAGTATTACGTTTCGGATGACCAAGGCCATCTTTATAGACCCGGTAGCCTGAACCGCGGACACGGGTCAGGTAGGCGTAGCGGCTTGCAATCCACTACCGCTGACTACATTACGCTTCAAGGGCAACTATTAGCCGTGTGGCGCCGAATCGAAGAACAAAACGCAATCAACGTTCGTAATGAAGAACGAAACGCACAAATTGAAGAACAAAATGCGCAAATTCTGTAAGCGAATCAAATGATTCTGGAAGTGCAAAAAGAAATTCAAAAGACGATTAACAATTTGGAGACGCTCGTCGGCTATTTCCAATGAACGGATCACGTATTTGCCTTTTTATGCGGGATAACGACGGCCCAAGTGAACCGTCGACCGTTCCACCAATATTTTTGCTATTGGATTTTCAATTCTCGCCGCCAGAGAATTAGATTTCTTTTTTTGTAAATTAAATTTTATAAAATAAAATTTATACTTTAAAATTTTAATTTCTTTTTATTTTATAAAATAATTAATTAATACAATTTTTTATTATTTAATTATAATAATATTTATAAATACAATATAATTTATTTAAACAAAATATTTTAAATCTAATATTAAAAATTATATTCATTATTAATTAATTAATAATATTATTAATAATAATTTTTTTTTAAATAATACTTTATTAAAATATTTTGAAATTAAAATTAAAAAATATTATTTTAAAAAATAATAATAATTTTTAATTTTATATTCAGAATATTTTAATTAATTATTTTTAAATATAATTTAGATGTATTTGCAAATCAATCCCAAATCAGTCTCACTTTTTGTGATTAATTTGCGACTACATTTATTTATTTTTTGAAAAATTTATATTCAGTCGCAAATATCATCCGAGAAATTTTGCAAAGTAGTAGCAAAATTTGTTACTGAAATCTAGTCACAAAGTAATCGCAAATATAGTCACCAATGTTTGGTCGTAAATCAGTCGAAAATTGTACCACTATTACAGTGGTCGCAAATCAGTCACTAAAGTGCGATTGATTTGCGACTAAATAATTTTGCGACAAAGATTTTGCGACTACCTTCTGTGGTTGCAAAGTCCTTGTTTTCTTGTATTTTATAGAAAACTGAGTTAGTTTAACGTGGGTGTTGGATTCGTGTCATTCTGAACTATAAATCAAAAGTTACAAATGATTTAGTGCATACATGTCAAGTTGATCGGCAAGTTAAATTGATAGTTCTAAACTAATCATTGGTGCTACTTGAGTAAAGGCTTAATCAAATGTTCAAAACGATTTAGTGTGGACATGTCTAGTTGATAAGCTAGTAAAAATGATCATTGTAAACTCATCATTGCTACTCATTGAGCAAAGGTTTACAAATGAAGCATAATGCATGGCATCATACGTACAGTTTTGGATAGATTGGATTACTTTGAGGCTTTTTCAAAGCTATTTCGGTCATAAATTAATCATAATATAGAAAACTATGCCAGCTTAACATGGGGCGTTGGATTCGTGTTATTCTAAACTCTAAATAAAAAGTTACGGACGATTTGGTGCGGACATGTCAAGTTGATCGGCCAGTTAAAATGATCATTCTAAACTGATCATTGGTACTCTTTGAGCAAAGGTTTACAAATGAAGCATAATACATGGGATCACGCAGTTTGTCGTAGATTGGATTACTTGGAGACTTTGTCGTAGCTATTTTGGTATTAAATTTTGTCACAATATAGAAATATTAAGCTAACTTAATGTTGGCGTTTGATTTTTGTTATTCTGAAGTCTAAATAAAAAGTTACTGACAATTTAGTGCAAACATACCAAGTTGATTGGCTAGTTAAAATGATTTTCTAAACTGATCGTTGGTGCTCCTTAAGTAAAGGCTTATAAGTAAAGGCTCACAGATTTATCAAAAATTATAGTAGATTACTGAAAAGTTCGACTAATTTATGGAAGATTGGCAGACTTATGACTTCATAATGGCGACTTATTTATGTAATAATTTCCTTTTTTACCACTGAATTATTAGCTAATGAAATTTTGATGTAATGTCTATGATACATTATGATATGACAGAATTTCGTAAATCACACAGCGGAGTTATGAAAAATTGCAGATTTATTGACTGAAACAGCAGAGTTTCTTACGAAATGATTCCGACAAAAGTTTACTAGAGTACCCTAACAAACCCGATAGAGTTTAACTGGTAGATTTATGAAACTAGTTATATGGCAGGTTTTCATAACATTTGCTCCGTAATTACAGAATAGGTCCTCAAAATTCGAATATTCCGTGAAAACCCCATCGTCTAGAACCTAAATTAGGGTTGCCGCTGTGATCCATTGTCACGAGAAAGCTTTTTTCAGACAAATTTTGAGGCAAATTTTAGACACAAATTTTGCTGCAAAAACGGTAAAAAGAAGACATGGAAGAGATTATCCTTGTTTGTGGTCGATGGAAGATTCAAAAAAATAGGTGGATCTTTGTCGCCGATAAAGAGAAAGGATGCCAACTTTTACATGCCAGTGAAGGTACGAGGTACAGTGAATTCATTGATATGGTTTACGAATATTTTCAGTTGGATAAGAGATTCTATGAGCTACAAATGAGCTACATGTTTTCGGAAAAAGCTCCAAAGACTACCTCATGATACACCTCCAGTAATTGTTGGAAATTTTTGACAGTTTCATGCATTTTTATCACAATCAAAATCTGATCCGCTACGGATTTGTGTTGTCGTTAACAAGAAAAATAATTCCAGGAGTAATTACAGGAATCTGAACTCATCGTGTATGTAATGGGAATGGCAAGGTTTTGAAGATGATGTTCAATACCGTGAACACATAAAGGGAGAGAAACACTCGATGGAGTATGAGGTGGATTTGCAACCCGATTTCATGAACTTCGAGAACGAAGATGATGAGAATGACTGTAGGTTTGATTATTGTGATAATCCAGATGGTGCGAGCTCGAATGATGAAGATTTTAGTGCTTACGGAAAGCCTCTAAGTGAAGACGCCACTTCACCAAATTTACCCATCAAGAAAAGAAGTACGTTCATAGTTTTGGCAGAAAACGAAATGCTTGTCAATCATGATTTTGTTAAGATGGAGTTGGAGTCTCTTAACATACAAGTGGGACAACAATATCCAACAAAAGAGGTGTTAAACACACGATTGAAAATTCTTTCTATCTTGAATCGCTTTGATTTTGATGTCGACCGTTCTGAATTGACGATATTGACTGTTAGATGTTGGATAAAGGGATGCTCGTGGAGAGTAAGAGCTTCTACAATAGGCAGTGGAGGAGAGTTTTACATCCGTAAATATGTTGCAGACCATACTTGTTCGGTAATAGAACGATCAACACGTTCTCGCCAAGCTACACCAGAAGTACTTGGTTCGTTATACAAGGATTATCTTGCCAGTGTTGGACCCACGGTTAAGCCTACTCACGTAGCAGTAGCTCTTAACAAGAGATTTGGTATAAAGGTACTAAACTTTTTTGAGGCAGACTTTTGGTTTTATATGGCGGATGTATTGTTCTTTCGATTAATAGGGTTTTATCATCTACTCGAATTTTGCCGATCGTACGTTTATTAGAAGAGATTAGATCAATGACTAGATGGTTTTCTTCTCAGAGGAATGATACAAATGGAATGAAGACAATGCTTACTCGCGGTGTAGAAAAATTGTTGGTTGTAAGTTTCTAATTTTAGTTCTTTACATAATGAATTCGTGACATAAATTACTCATTTCCTCTATTTTAGACTCGGGTAATTCATGCTAGAATGCTAACGGTGCAAGCAGTCGATTCCCACCACATTTAAGTCACCAACGGTTATTTTTTGGAGGTTGTCAATTTGCTTGACAAAAAATGTACATGTCGTAGGTTTGAGTATGGAAATTACCATGTGTGCATGCGATTGCAGCAGCAGACTTAAGGAAAGTATCACCAATACCGCTTTGTCATCCATACTACTATAAGGATTACTTGATTAATGCTAATAGTGGCTCCGTTATGTCTATTGATGTAACTTTGCTTGCACCACCTCGCTCAAGTGTGTTTGCCACCTCTGGTTTCGTCAACAGCCTAGTAGGCCAAAGAGTGGGCAAATGAAGTCCGCTTTTGAAATTTCGAGGGACAAAAAACGTCGTAGAAAGGAGTATACTTGTTTGCATTGTAGACAAGTTGGACGTAATTGTAAAAGTTGTACTGCTACTTTGTAAAAATGTTTTAAATACTTAGTTCATAAATCTGGAACAAACTGAGATAACTCCACCACAATGTGTTACAAAAGTGAAAAGTCTGCCATACTGCAGTTAAAAGTCTGTCTGAACTTCGTTTATGGATATATCGTCATTTAGACTTTGATGTACTGGATGTTCTCCTGCTTTCTCTTGCATGGCTTGAGTAAGACCATCGAATGGTAAAATTATATCATAAGTCTGCCAGAATACCAAATGAGAATTAATAACACTGTCATGAAATTCATAATTCCATAGAGAAATAGATAATAAAACATAAGTCTGCTACATAATCGAACTTAACGAGTCTGCCACATGTTAAAAATTAAGATAACAAGTCTGTCGCAATGTGGGAACTAAGTTAAAATATTTGCCAAAATGCCATAAGTCTGCTTATGGTTGGGTGCTGGACATTAGTGGTACCCTATCATCATATTCACTTCGAGGTAGTGGATCAGATAGTTCGCATGTCGAATTCGGTACCTCGTTAAATAAATCAGCTCCTAGTTTGTCCCGTATGGTTTGAATGTTGCTATCAATTAGACCGTCGAATGGTAATTCCATAGCTAGGCATTCATTGTACTTGAACGCAATCACACCACAATCGGTTGGGTTCTGGTTTTGCGGCACATTTTTGTATCGGTGGCATGCAAACTGTTTAGTGCTTCTCTTCTTGACCTAAGGCGATATGAACGAGTTCAACATTGTAGGGAGCATCCTCGTGAAAGGCCTGCATGCTTCTACAATTTCCTTGTCAGTCATCATGTATAATATGGAATCGTAGACGAATACCCTCTATTTAATCAGGTTGATGTGAATAGCTATCCAGTGCAATGCTTTGACGTTTGCAAAAATTACAAGTGATCCATATCAGTAAACCACTTCTTGTTTGTTTGGCTGTCATAAAGAGTTTGCCCATTGAAAACATGGGAATATGCTGATCGGAAAAGAAAATCCCATGGGTCTTGTCATGAACCCAAATACCCACAAACCATTGGTCCAAAAAAGCAATTCGATGAGATTTGAATGGTGATGGATTACGCATTTGTCTTCTGCGGAGCATAGTCATGCAAGCTGAAAGATGCTGTGAAAACGAGTACAACAACAAAACCATTGTACGCACAATTTCAAATAAATAAAGAGTTCTTGAATATATTGGTACCTCTGTAGCAAGCCACCCGTAAGTACTACTACTCCATTCCTTCCGCGAAATAATTATAATCTTGTAAAACTCGACTTCCGAATTGATTGTCGAGATAGGTTGCTCCCTAAAATTTGTAATAACGTTAGAACAAGTCTGCTATAACATATGTCTACCATACTAGAACCATATGTCTGCCTTTATAACACTACACCTATTATATATCTCCCATCATATATTATTAACTCTGCTATATTAAATAACTATATCCGCTATATTCTAGTCTTATGTCTGCCATAAAATTACACTACACCTATGATATATCTACCATAATATAACACTAAATCTATCATGTATTTACCATCATATATCATAAACTCTGCTACAATATATAACTATATATGCCCTAATATAGTCTTATGTCTGGCATAAAATAACACTATACCTATGATATATCTGCCATAATATAACACTACATCTATCATATATCTGCCATCATATATCATTAACTCTTCTATAATATATAACTATATTTGCCCTAACATAGTCTTATGTCTGCCCTTGAATAAGAACTAAAAGTGAAAAAATGGTTGTCTACTTACTCAAGTTCATGAATGAATTGCAGCAAAGAGTTAAGTTTTTTTTAATCAACAGGCTCAAATGGATCGTACGCAGCCTTCGAAATTTTTTATTTTTCTATTACTCTCTTCATTGTCGAATTCCCGACAAATGGAGAGTATGACTCGTTTTGGACGCGTAGGAATGTTCTCACCTCGCAATTTAGCAGCAAGTGCATCTTAGGCATCACCTGTGGCCTTCAGTTTTCTTTCGTCTGTGGACTGAGATTTTCCACTTGACGCATAACACATTCAGAGTTCTCCTCTCTCACTTTCTTTGTCACATCACAAATATCGGAGTCATCACGCAATTGAGGTGCAAATGGTGTGCCAATCATTTTGGTTGTCCTTCGAGTGGTCCTCTAGTACGTAACTCCTGTGAACTTTGATTTTTGAGTATCAACATTCTCTGGAATCTTGCGCTTTTTCTCTTCTGGTGTTTTTGTTTTGGGAGCTTTAACAACATAGCGCACTGGAAACTCATCTTGTGAGGTGATTATTTAACCTGCAAAGCCTGTCCCAAAATAAGAACAAATGTTGTTATTTTATTCAACGTTAGGTCTGGCCTAATTTCTCTTCTGGTGTTTTTGTTTTTGGAGCTTTAACAACATAGCGCACTGGAAACTCATCTTGTGAGGTGATTATTTAACCTGCAAAGCCTGTCCCAAAATAAGAACAAATGTTGTTATTTTATTCAACATTAGGTCTGGCCTAATATAGCAATATGTCAGCCACAACATTGAAATAAGTCCGTCATAATTAATCAATATGTCTATCATATTCGACATCTTATTCTTCCATAAATAGCAAAAAGTATCTCACAAAATTTAAATATGTCTGTCACAACTTCATAACCAAACGTCTACCACACAATAATAAAAGTATGCCAAAACTTTTATTTCACGTATAACTAAGTCTTCCATCAAATTTTTTCAGTGACATACCGGAGCATTGCTATTCCCCTTATCTTCAACTTCGGCATTTGAGTTTTATTTTTCCTTCAGAGGAGCGGTTCGAATAAAACCTCTGAGATCTTTAACCTCACTCTCAAGAGTAGCAATCTTCGTACCTAGCCTATTCTCCAGAGAGTTAACACTCTGAAATATTTTTTCACCAATGTTCTTCTCCATGGTGTCAAATTTTTGATAAAGTTTTTCGACTAAAAGTATTACACCAGAAACTCCAACATCTACATCAAAGGATTTCCCCTTTGCCTGCCCCTCATCTCTTTCTTCTGAAAAAGGTATAATTTTTTATATAAATTTAGTCAGTAACATATTGAATCAAAGTTCTCAAAATGATTAAAAAAAAAACTAACCGGTGTGATTCTTTCCTTCTCCTTTGCATTTTTGGTTTTGTCCTCCAAATCATCAGCCTGGCCATTGTTACGATGTCTCCACTTCTTCTGCTCCTTCACAACATCCCAATTTGATGTTATTGAGCGGTTGTTCAACAAGTCATCGATCAGATTATCTAGCTCTTGATCGATCACATCGTCATCCCAATCGGAGAAAATCTCCTCTTAAGGCTTCAGTATGAGGTTTCTAACTCGAACCTGAAATTAAGTGATCAACATTAGCAGTCAACTTATAAATTACCATAAGTGAGTCGTATATTGACTATAATTCTGCCTTAGTATAAGTAAATTTGTAGATCAGCCAAATATATTAACCTAAATCTGCCACAAAGACTATTTAATCTCATGAATTTAATACCTAAGTCTGTCGTCAAATGAGCATAAGTTAGTCAAATAAATAAATTCGTAGGTCAGCAAATATATTAACCTAAATCTGCCAGAACGACTATTTATTCTCATGAACTTAATAACTAAGTATGTCACTAACTGATCATAAGTCAGCTGTATATATGGGATCTCCTCACACTAAATCTACCCACAATAAAATAAGTAAGTCTATCAAAAAATAAAATGTACCTCTCCATAAGTCTCTACTTCCTTTTGGATCACAGCCTCGAAGCATGTTCTTGGTTTTGATCCGCCCCACGTGAGCAAGGGTACCTCAGCGCCTTCTATCTTGTTGCCAAAACGCTCTCCAAATGTCGCTACTGACTCGTAAATCCAAATAAGCAGCACATGAACACAACCATGAACAGTGTAAGAATTGTTGCTAGAGTCTACCAACTCTATGAACCCGATACGACCTCATGGGTAACTTTCAAAATCTTCGACATCAACAACCCGCTAGGCAGCTTCAACAAAAATTCTAGAATTATGGTGCAAACCATATATACCAACAGAAAGAACAAACAACCATCCCACCATTCTTCTCTGTTCAAAACTCCAAGTTCTACATCTTCGCAATGCTAAAACAAATTCATCGTAACTCGGGCCAGCCCTTTCACCAACGTCTATTAACTTCCAGAATTCCCTATACTCAACGTTTAATTTTTCTTTCGAGACAAGATCATTTTTAAGCTAGTGATCTCTACAAACTCATGTAAGGAAAACCTTATAGGCTGGCCACCAACCAACGACCATATCTCATGGTACTTCTTTACTGCCAACTGACGCGATAAAAAATAATGAACAGACTTACCAGACAAGACATAGTTACTGTCAACCAGCTTGACAATAATTCCAACAGCTGACTCCCTCAACGCATTCCACACATCGGTTCCTATTTCTTCCCTAACCGAAGCAAGATTACCCAATAAACAGTTGTGGTTCAAGCGTTTTTCTTGAATAGTCCCCTTCTTCATAGAGTCTTCGTGGATACTTTTTGACATTTCTTCAGTCATAAAAGCAATAAAATTCATATTATTTGTTAAATACATATATCTGCCAAATATGAAGGATTATATAAGTTAGCCACATATGAAGGATTATATAAGTCTATCGCTATGTAACTATAAGTTAGCCATATCTAAATATCTTGTGAATTTAAGTCTGTGACGAAGACAATATGACCATAAGTCTGCCATTCGTTCAATGACTATAAGTCAGTCGCTAATCTGTGTTCGACCAAAATTTTCCATACATATTTTAACAAAGTATGCTGCTATTTAACTATGAGTCTGCCAAATTTATATCTAAACATAATATATGTCTGCCACCAAATAACTATAAGTCAGCCCTATGTGTAAGATTTCATTGAACTAAATCTGCCACGAACACCAATAAAATTTATAAGTCTGTCACAATAAAATCATACATCTGGCATTGTAAATCATAAATATGTGTAAATTATCTGATAAATCTGTCATACTTTTCCAAAAAATTTATATGATATTTCAGTAAAAACACACTAAAAATCCGACAAAAAAACATAAACAACGAATGCGGAAACGATTTTTTACATGATTTTGAACACGATTTTGCAAGACGATTTCACGGGTTATGATGGAAGACCGAAAGGCATGCAAATCGGAAACGAATCAAAACTATGAATACGGAATACGAAAAGACACTAAACCCTAAGTCTGTTGTGCAAAGACTATAAATCAGTCATAAATGTGTGTTCTCCTTGACCTAAATCTGTCATAAATATTTAAAAATTATGCTGCTATTTAACTATGTGTTTGCAAAATTCTCATAATTATCTATAATCATAATATATGTTTGCCATCAAATTACTATAAGTCAGTCATATATGTAAGATTTTCTCGACCTAAATCCGCCACTAAAACAAATAGAATTAATAAGTCTATCACTACATTAACATAAATCTTCGACAATAAAATCATAGATCAGCCACTTTAAGTCATAAATCTGCGAAACTACCTGATAAATGTGTCATACATTTCCAAAAAAATTTATACGATAAAAATCTGACAAAAACACAAACAACAACTGTGTTTTCCGATTTCGCACATGATTTCGCACATGATTTCGCATACGACTTCGCACACGATTTTGCAACACGATTTTGGGGGTTATGGTGGAAGACGAAAAGGCATGCAAAATCGGAAAAAAAACAAAACCGTGAAAACAGAAAATGAAAAGACCTAAACAAAAACCTTACCTTGAGTGAGTCACGGCGAGTCATGGGGAGTCACAGAGATTAACGGCGAGTCATGGGGAGTTACAGAGGGTAACGGCGAGTACAGCCGATGAGAAGGCGACAACGAAGAATAAAAAAGGAGAAAAACCGAGAAGATTAAAAGAGGAAAGAAAAACCCGAGATGAGAGGAGAGAAACTTACCTCGACATGCAAGAGGAAACACGGCACAACGACAAGAGGAAGGCGGAGAGAGGGCGAGAGAACAACGGCAGGAAAATAGATGACGAGACAAGAGAGAAATCGTTGGAAGAGAAAATCGAGAGAGAGAAGAGAGAGTTGAGATCTGTCATACTGGGGAAAATATTGGGAACTGTCCATTCAGTTTGCATATATTTTAACCCAAATTTTTTTGATTAATTCTAATTTAATTAATTTTTATGTTTTTAATTAAAATAGTAAAAACGAATTTTTCACAAAATATAGGGTACTCTAGCAAAACATGTTTTTTGGCTGGTAAACAAATAATTACGGGTACAATTTAGTGTATTTGACATAATTTCTTTTCACAATGTAGAAAATTGAGCTAGCTTAACGTGGGCGTTGGATTCGTGTCATTTTGAAGTCTAAATCAAAATACACGGACGATTTAGTGCGGAAATCTCAAGTTTATCGGTAAGATAAAGTGATCATTCTAAACTGATCATTGGTGCTCCTTGAGTAGCCGCTTATAAATGGAGGATACATTGGATAATGCATGACATTATACAGTTTGGGATACATTGGATTACTTGGAAGCTTTGTCGTAGCTTTTTCAGTGTTAAATGTTGTCACAATATTGAAAATTGAGCTAGATTATTGTGGGAGTTGGATTCATGTCATTTTGAGCTCTAAATCAAATGTTACGGATGATTTGGTGCGGATATGTCAAGTTGATCAGCTAGTTATAATGATCATTCTAAACTCATCACTGGTTCTCATTGAGCAAAGGTTTACAAATGAAGCTAATGCATGGCATCATGCAGTTTCGGATAGATTCAATTACATGGAGGCTTTGTCTTTGCTATTTCTGTCTTAACTTTTCTCACAATATAGAAAACTGAGCTAGCTTAATATGGGCGTTGGATTCGTGTCATTCTAAACTCTAAATAAAAAGTTACGGACGATTTAGTGCGGACATGTCAAGTTGATGGATCAGTTAAAATGATCATTATAAACTAATCATTGGTGCTCCTTAAGTAAATGATTATAAATGAAGCATAATGCATGGCATCATACCGTTTGGGATACATTGGATTACTTGGATGCTTTGTCGCAGCTCTTTGAGTCTCAAATGTTGTCATAATATTGAAAATTCAGCTAGATTAACGTGGGAGTGGGATTCATGTCATTTTGGGCTCTAAATCCAATGTTACAGATGATTTAGTATGGACATGTCAAGTTGATCAGCTAGTGAAAATGATCATTCTGAAATGATCATTGGTGCTCATTGAGCAAAGGTTTACAAATGAAGCATAATGCATGGCATCACGCAGTTTGGGATAGAATGGATTACTTAGAGGCTTTGTCCTTCTATTTCTTACTTAAATTTTCTCAAATTATTGAAAACTGAGCTAGCTTAAAGTGGGTGTTGGTTTCGTGTCATTCTGAACTCTAAATCAAAAGTTACGGACAATTTAGTGCGGACATGTCAAGTTAATCGCCCATTTAAAATGATCATTCTAAACTGATCATTGTTGCTCTTTTGAGTAGATGCTTATAAATGAAGCATAATGCATGGAATCCCGCAGTTTTGGATACATTGGATTACTTGGAGGCTTTGTCGTAGCTCTTTAAGTCTCAAAATTTGTCATAATATTGAAAATTGAGCTAGGTTAACGTGAGAGTTGGATTCATGTCATTTTAAGCTATAAATCAAATGTTATGGATGATTTAAGGTGGACATATCAAGTCTATCAGCTTGTTAATGATCATTCTAAACTCATCAGTGGTTCTCATTGAGCAAAGGTTCACAAATGAAGCATAATGCATGGCGTCACTCAGTTTGGGATAGATTGGATTACTTGCAGGTTATTTCCAAGCTATTTTTGTATAAAATTTAATCACAACATATAAAACTGGATTAGCTTATCGTGGGCATTGGATTCGTGTCATTCTGAACTCCAAATCAAAAGTTACGAACAATTTAGTGCGGACATATCAAGTTGATCGGCCAGTTAAAATGATCATTCTAAACTGATCATTGGTGATCGTTTAGTAAATGGTTATAAATAAAGCATAATGCATAACATCACACAGTTTGAATACATTGGATTACTTGGAGGCTTGTCGTATCTCTTGTAGTGTCAAATGTTGTCAGAATATTGAAAATTGAGCTAGATTAACGTGGGCATTCGAATCATGTCATTTTGAGCTCTAAATAAAATGTTTTGAACGATTTAAAGTGCGGATATGTCAAGCTGATCACCTAACTAAAATGATCATTCTAAACTGATCATTGGTGCTCTTGGAGCAAAGGTTTACAAATGAAGCATAATGCATGACATCACGCAGTTTGGGATAGATTGGATTCCTTGGAGGTTGTGACGTAGCTCTTTTAGTCATAAATGTTGTCCTAATAATGAAAATTGAGCTAGATTAACGTAGGCATTGGATTCATGTCAATTTGAGCTCTAAACTAAATGTTAAAGACGATTTAGTACGTACATGTCAAGTTGATCAGCTAGTTAAAATGATCATTCTAAAATGATCATTGGTGCTCATTGAGCAAAGGTTTACTAATGAAGTATAATGCATGGCATCACACAGTCTTGGATAGATTGGATTATTTGTAGGCTTTATCGTAGCTATTTCGGTCTTAAATTTTGTCACACTATAGAATATTGAGATGTTAACGTGGGCATTGAATTTGTGTCATTCAGAACTCTAAACCAAAAGTTACGGATGATTTAGTGCGAACATGTCAACACTACAAGAAAACTGCTTATTTGCGACTATAATTTGCGACTACATGCGTGGTCGCAATTTTTGCGATGACATTTGCCACGGTTTAGCGACTAATTTGCGACCACGGCGAAGTAGTCGTAAATTGGTCGCAAAAATGTGACCATTAAGTGTGGTCGCAAATCAGTCGCAATATGCAACCAATTAGCGACTGAAATGCGACTACCGTGAGACTGACCCAGGTAGTCGCTAATCAGTCGCAAATTTGTGACTGATTAGCAACTACATATGGAAAATCAGGTGGTAGTCGCTTATTGGTCGCTAAAAATGCGACCAATAAGCGACTACGATATGTAGTGGCTCTGAAGTCACAAAGTGGTGGCAAAGTGCCAACATAAAAAACATGTGCGTGTTAGGTATACCGACATTTAAGCGACTACATAGCTGTAGTCGCAAAGTAGTGGCAAATCAGTTGCAAAGTAGTGGCAAAGTAGTCGCAAAATGTTGTATATATATGCACCATCCCATTCTCTCATTTGTGAAATCAAAGGCTGGAAATTTATGTAAAACATGTGGGGAAATTATAACAATTCGAGAGATTGGATGTACAGAAGAATTGATAATGAAACAAGAAATATCTCGGCGGAATTTGCACAAGTCAGGGAGCAGTTCATGAATTTTGCAAGTAGTCAACCTATAGCTCAAAGTAGTGGAGGTAAGTTTTTCTGTCCTTGTATTAATTGCAAAAATAATAAATTTATTCCGGGACGAAAAATATGGAGTCATCTATATAGTCGAGGGTTTATGCCAAATTATTATATTTGGTATAAACATGGAGAAGAGCTGAATGTTCAGTTAGGGACGAGTACTAGTCGGGGTGATGTACAAAGAAATCAGGGACGTGATTGTAGTAGTGATGAAACAGTTGGTATATCCGGTAATAGATATGTTGAAATGGTGACGGATGCATTTCATGAGACAACGACTGATGATCATCATCAGTACTATAATCAGAACGAAGAAAATTATAATTATAATTATGAAGAAGAACGGCCTAATGAAGAAGCAGAAAAGTTTTACAACATGTTAGAAGCTGCGAAAAATCCATTGTATGATGGTTGTCATGAAGGGCACTCACAGTTATCTTTAGCGGCTCGGTTTATGAACATCAAGTCTGATTTTAATTTACCATAAAAATGTATGGATTCTTGGGCGGAGCTATTTACAGAATATTTACCCGAGGAGAATTAGGCGACGGGTTCATATTATGAAACCGAAAAATTGATGCGAAATTTAGGCCTCCCCTTTTATACAATTGACGTGTGTGTTAAAAATTGTATGATATTTTGGAAAGAAGATGAGAAATGGGAAAAATGCAAATTTTGCGATTCCCCCCGGTATAAGCCAAGCGAGGGCAGGACGAGAATACCTTTCAGTCGTATGTGGTATTTACCTATAGGTGATAGACTTAAAAGAATATATCAAAGCGAGAAAACCACAGCGGCAATGAGGTGGCATGCAGAGCATGAAGCAGAAGACGGAGAAATGAGTCATCCATCTGATGCTACCGAGTGGAAATTTTTTCAATATTTACATCCTAGATTTGTTGCTAAATCTCGAAATGTTTATCTTGGCTTATGTACTGATGGGTTCAACCCATTTGGGATGTCTCGTAATCATTCATTATGGCTGGTGATTATCACTCCATATAATTTGCCACCGGAGATGTGTATGAAGAAAGAGTATTTGTTTCTAACTATTTTGAATTTGGGGCCAAATCATCCGCGTGCTAGTCTGGACATATTCCTACGACCTTTGATTGATGAGTTGAAAGAATTATGGTCTACGGGAGTTGATGCATACGATGTATCGCTGAACCAAAATTTCAATCTAAAAGCTGTGTTACTTTGGATGATAAGCGACTTTCCCGCTTATGGAATGTTGTCAGGATGGACAACGCATGGAAGGCTGGCCTGTCCAATTTGTATGGATGATACGAAGTCATTTCAATTACCAAATGGGAGAAAGACATGTTGGTTTGATTGTCATCGAAGGTTTCTTCCTAATGGTCACCCGTTACGGAAAAATAAAACAAATTTTTTAAAAGGGAAGCACGCTTTGAATGACTTTCCTCCACAATCATTGACAGGTGAACAAGTTTTGTACGAGCAAATAAAAACTGTCAATCCTTTAAGAACATCTGAGTGCGGCGGAAATGGTCATGAAAGTAAAGAAGAAGGTTACGGCAGCTGGCATAATTGGCACAAAGAAAGTATATTTTGGGAGTTGCCGTACTGGACGGATCTTAACCTTCGACATAATCTTGATGTGATGCATATAGAGAAGAATTTCTTCGATAACATCATTAATACTGTTATGAATGTGAAAGAGAAATCAAAAGATACAGTTAAGTCATGGTTGGATATTGCAAAGTTTTGCTCTCGAAAAGAGTTGCACGTGGATGGTCGGGGTAATGCTCCATTCCCTATATTTCGATTGACCCAAAAAGCGAAAGAACGGTTATTGGAATGTATAAAAAATGATGTCAAATTTTCGGACGGTTATGCGGCAGATTTAGCAAATTGTGTGGATATGGATGGACTAAAGTTCTCGGGCATGAAAAGCTATGACTGCCATGTTTTTATGGAAAGACTTCTCCCTTTTATATTTGCAGAACTTTTACCACGGAACGTTCATCTAGCATTATCAGGTAAATATAGTAATAACTATATTTTTAATTGGAAATACGTAAATTAATAATAATTGCCTGAACTAATTAATATATATATAGGGATTGGAGGATTTTTCCGTGATTTATGCTCCAGATCATTACAACAAAACCGTGTCCAAATTCTGAAGGAAAATATAGTCATAATTTTGTGCAATTTGGAAAAGATCTTTCCGCCTTCATTTTTCGACATCATGGAGCATCTTCCTGTACATCTACCATACAAAGCTGAACTTGGTGGACCTGTGCAATATAGGTGGATGTATCCATTTGAAAGGTTTTTGAAAAAACTTAAAAGCAAGGCAAAGAACAAACGATATGTTGTAGGGTCGATTGTTGAATCATATGTGAATGATGAGATATCTTACTTCTCAGAACATTACTTTGTTGAACACATACGCACGAAAAACAGGTAACCTAAATTAATTGTTATGTTTATGAGTTAATGATTTTATTATATATATATATATATATATGAATGTAAGTAATATAATACATATATATATATAAACATGTACATGTCTACAAGATTCGATGAAGGTGACGTGCCTGTATCTCCAGATCCCGGAGTACCGGATATATTTACGCACATGGGTCGTCCAAGTGGTAAATGTAAAGAAATATGGCTCTCTGAAAAAGAATATAAATATGCACATGCATATGTATTACGGAATTGTGAATATTTTCGGCCACTAGAGAGGTATATGAAAACAATTAATTACATTTATTACATTTCATTTCATTATATTAAGAAATATATAATAATTTTCAATATTTACTGTTGTAGCATGTTTGAAGATCATATTCGATGTACGTATCCATATCTTTCGGAAGATGACATTTCATCTAAAACAGAGGAAGATTTTCACATATGGGTTAGGGATTATGTATGTTTAATTAATTATTTGACATATATATATATTATATTTTATTTATTAATTTGGAAATACTAATTAAGTTTAATTTTTGATATATGATCAAAGGTCAATTCATGCAGTTCCACAGATTCACGTGTCTTTCCTATATGGGCTCAAGAATTAGTTCAAAGTCCGATGAATAAAGCATCCACTTGGCCGATATATTTTACAAGAGGTTATATGTTCCACACGAAGAAACATGGACATAGAAGAAAGACATGTACCTACGGTATTTGTGTGAAGGGGGACAATTACTCAGATGCATCTGATGAAGCTGATTTCTATGGTATTTTAACAGATATCATTCAACTTGAGTATGTCAGACTCCTAAATTTGAAGATCACGCTTTTTAAATGTGAATGGTACGATCCTACGCCCTCGAGAGGTACTCGGAAGTCGGAAAATGGTGTCGTTGATGTCTTATCATCAGGGAAATACTACAAATACGAACCATTTATTCTTGGTACATACGTATTCGGTAATAATTTACTATATATTTTTTTCTTACAAATTTATAACTAATTTATATTTCAATACTTACGATGTATCAGCATCTCAAGCAGATCAAATTTGTTATATTCCCTATCCACACACTTAATCATCATCAAAACAAACATGGCTCAATGTTTTGAAAGTTAATCCAAGATCTAACATTTTGGAGAAATACAAAAACAAAGACGAGATTGGCCTTTTGCAACAAGAAAATGATGAAGACGTAATGCTTGTTCAAGAGATAAAGGTAGATCGGTTGGTCGATAGAGTTAACCATACGGAAGAAATTGATTTCGATGTCGGAGATGCGGAACTAGAAGATGAATTTCAATGTAATATTTCATCTTCAGATGATGACGAGAACGAAGAAATGTAATAAATATAGTTATGCTATGTATTTTGTACATATGATTTTCATATAATTTAATGTATTAGCAATAAATTAAGTAATTGAGACTGATTTTTTAAGTAATTGAGACTGATTTGCCACCACTTTGCAACTGCATTGGCAATGTGGTGGCATTTCAGTCACAAAAACTAAATGTGATCGCAAATCAGTCGTAAATTTGCGACTGATTTACGACCATATTCTAAAAATTTGATGTGAAGTCGCAAATCAGTCGCAAATTTGCGACTGATTTGCGACCACATATGGTAAATTCACATTTCCCCTAAGTATTTTCCACATTTAAAACTTGTATTTCTATACTAATGAGACTACTAACCATTATAAGTGAAAACATATATTGAAAACCATATTTCTAATGATTTCATATTTAGATAACATTTGGAATGTATATAAGAAGTATAAGGTTAAGTAAATTTGTTAAGTGTTTTAGGTAAGTTATTTGAAAATTTGGGAAATGTTATTGTTTTAATAGTAATTGAAATTTTTATAACTTATAATCAATTAATCAATCTTATATAATTATATGTATTCATCAAAATCTCAAAATTTAGGGTTTAGGGTATTATTTGTGACTGATTTGCCACCACTTTGCAACTGCATTGACAATGTTGTGGCATTTCAATCACAAAAATTAAATGTGGTCTTGCGACCATATTCTAAAAATTTGATGTGAAGTCGTAAATCAGTAGCAAATTTGCGACTGATTTGCGACCACATATGGTAAATTCACATTTCCCCTAAGTATTTTCCACATTTAAAACTTGTATTTCTATACTAATGAGCCTACTAACATTATAAGTGAAAACATATATTGAAAACCATATTTCTAATGATTTCATATTTAGATAACATTTGGAATGTATATAAGAAGTATAAGGTTAAGTAAATTTGTTAAGTGTTTTAGGTAAGTTATTTGAAAATTTGGGAAATGTTATTGTTTTATTAGTAATTGAAATTTTTATAACTTATAATCAATTAATCAATCTTATATAATTATATCCATTAATCAAAATCTCAAAATTTAGGGTTTAGGGTATTATTTGCGACTAATTTGCGACCACATATGGTAAATTCACATTTCCCCTAAGTATTTTCCACATTTAAAACTTGTATTTCTATACTAATGAGCCTACTAACATTATAAGTGAAAACATATATTGAAAACCATATTTCTAATGATTTCATATTTAGATAACATTTGGAATGTATATAAGAAGTATAAGGTTAAGTAAATTTGTTAAGTGTTTTAGGTAAGTTATTTGAAAATTTGGGAAATGTTATTGTTTTAATAGTAATTGAAATTTTTATAACTTATAATCAATTAATCAATCTTATATATTTATATGCATTCATCAAAATCTCAAAAATTAGGGTTTAGGATATTATTTGTGACTGATTTGCCACCACTTTGCAACTGCATTGACAATGTGGTGGCATTTCAGTCACAAAAATTAAATGTGGTCGCAAATCAGTCGCAAATTTGTGACTGATTTGCGACCATGCGTAATAAATTCAATATATGTACACGTGGTCGCAAATCAGTCATAAATTTGCGACTGATTTGCGACCACATGTAATAAATTCGAAATTGTAAACAGCGGTCGCAAATCAGTCGCAAATTTGCGACTAATTTGCGACCACCTGATCATTTATCGAAACTGTAAATGTGGTCACAAATCAGTCACAAATTTGCGACTGATTTCCAATTAATTTTGGGAGTTTGAAAAAACGAAAACGTTCAAACTCCCACCATTAATTGGTGTGTAAATCAGTGCAAATTTGCGACTGATTTGCGACCTCATTTACAGTTTTGATAAATGATCAGGTGGTCGCAAATCAGTCACAAATTTGCGACTGATTTGCGACCACCAATTAATTTGGTGGGAGTTTGAACGTTTTCGTTTCCCACAAAATTAATTGGTACTCGCAAATCAATCGCAAATTTGCGACTGATTTGCGACTACATCATTTTGCCACTGATTTGCGACCACATTCATGGTCGCAAAAAAAACTATAAATACACGAAGGTTTTCCCTCATTTTTCACAAATCTCTCAAAACTTCATAATCAAAATCTCTCTAAACACTTTCTAAACACTTTCTAAAAACTTTCTAAAAATGGCAAGTAGTGGTAGGTCGTTAAGAGGTCGTGGCCTAGGAACCTCTTCGGCCTCCTTGAATCCTTCACCATCCGCTAATAGAGCGGCATCCCGCCTCCCTCCCCAATATACTTTTATCCCTCACTCCGTTCCTGAAACCCAAACACCTCCACGGTTTCAGGAATCGGATGAACATGAGGAGGAACAAATTCCCGACTGTGAAACGGGAACGGATGAACAAACTATCACTCTTGATAGTTTGTTACAAACTCCGGGCCGCGAGCAGTATTTGACTGTGCTGTCTCCACAAGCGGCTCCTAATACATTGTGATAAGAAGTTTTCTAAATAATTAATTTTTTTAATAAATATTTATTATAATTGTAATTATATTAATATAAATTTAAAATTTCTCTGTATAATTGAAATATTAGGTTTGACCGCGATAACGGGGCTATTACTCGTCAAATCGCAAAAATTTTGAAAAATAAATTTGACGGTCCGTACTACAGTTGGACCGTCGTACCTCCTGAGAGACAGGAAAAATATTTCATAGAGTTTATGGTAAGTTTTGTTTTTTAAATTGTACATATTTTATAATATTTAAATAATATATATTAATATTTTCTAATTTAATTTCAAGCAATCGTACACCTGGGATCCTCTGATCACCCCGGTGGTACGAAAAGAGTTTGAGACCGTCTACGTAAGACGGATGAAAGGGATGGTGAGCACGGTTCATACAACCGGAAAACTTCCCCGATGGATTTCCCCAAGTCTGTACAAAATTATGACAGACTATTGGGGAACATAAACATCTACCGAGAGGAGTACAAAATCCTCTCATAACCGCAACTCCGCTCGGGACGGTCTTGGCCTGCATAAACATTTATCGGGCCAAAAATACTATATTCAGGTCCAGCAGGAAATGGTAAGTCAAAAATTTTTTTATTTAATTAACATTTTTGGTAGCAATTAAATAATATTTTAATATCTGTGAAGGAACATAATTTGGGATGACCAGTCTCAATAGGTGAGGTCTTTATAAAGACTCACACAAGACGAGATGGTTCGTATGTAGATTTGAAAGCAAAACAAATCTGTGAAGCATACGAACGAAACATCCAAGAGAAGATTGCGATCGTGGAGGTCGATCCAATAGAAACATCTGATGGAACTTCTTGTCCAATTGAGCTGACTCAAGCACAGAAGAATGAGATCTTCCTTCAGGTAAAAAAAAATTTCAAAGTTTTTTCTTTTAACATATTTTTGTAATTAATTAAATAATTAAATTTATTATTTAAATTATGTTTTTGTTATTTTGTAGTCACCTGTTCCGGATGAACGAGGCCGTCTTTATGGACTCGGTAGCCTCAGCCGCGTACAGTCTATGGGTAGACGTACTGGGGTACAAACCCATTCACCTGAGTACATAATGCTTCAAGAACAAAACGCGTTGATTAAAGCACAAAACGCGCAGATTATGGAAAGAAATGAGAAGATTGAAGAGCTGAACAGAGAAAATCAGAAGAAGATCTCGAGCTGGGAGATGCTTCTCGGATATATCCAACGGACGGATCCCGCATTCGTCTCCTATATGCGAGATAACGATTGCACAGGGGAACCATCGACGGCTCCGCCCACCACCCCATTTTCGCCATCAGATTTCCGATTTCTGCCACCTCAGAATTAGATTTTTTTTCATGTATTAAATAATTTTCAATAATTAATTTTATAATTTTAAATTTGTATATCTTTTTATTCAATATTTTATATTAATTAGTTCACATATTTTTCATTTAATATTATAATATTTTTAATTCATTAATAAAAAATTACTAATAAATTAAATAATATGAATTTTAAACCAATTATAAGCTTATATTAATATTTAATATTAAAACATAATAATATAAATTATTTTATTAATATTTCTAATTACAAAATATTAATATTATTATTGAAATTAATTTCCAAAATTATTATTCAAATTTAAATTTACAAATATTATTTTACATTTTTTAAAAATAATTTAAATATTTCGAAATTAAATTTAAATAATTAATATTATATTTTTTTCCAAAATATACGAAATTATTTCAATAATAATAAAAAATATAATATTTTTTTTAAAAATCTAATTACGGTGTAGTCGCAAATTAGTCCTAAATAAGTCGCAATTTTTTCCACTGATTTGCGACTCCTTCATACATGTGGTCGCAAATCAGTCACAAAAATTGCGACTGATTTGCGACTGCGGTTCTCCTGTAGTCGCACATCAGTCGCAATTTTTTGTGACTGATTTGCGACTGCGAGAGTTGTGCAGTCGCAAAACAGTCACAAAAAATTGTGACTGATATGCGACTACGAGAGTTGTGCAGTCGCAAATCAGTCGCAAAAAATTGTGACTGATTTGCGACCACGGTTTCTCCTGTAGTCGCAAATCAGTCACAAAAAAATGTGACTGATTTGCAACTGCGGTTCTCCCGTAGTCGCAAATCAGTCACAAAATTTTGTGACTGTTTTGCGACTACATATTTAGCAACCACAAACGTAGTCGCAAAACAGTAGCAAAATTTGTTACGGAAATTCAGTGGCAAATTAGTCGCAAAAATAGTCACCACCTTGTGGTCGCAAATTAGTCGCAAAAGAACCACTATTTCCGTGGTCGCAAATCAGTCGCAAATGTGCGACTGATTTGCGACTACTTTTGTGACTAGTATTTTACGACCACTTCACGTGGTCGCAAAGTAGTCGCAAAATATAGTTTTACGACTACTTTGCGATCACAACCGTGGTCGCAAATCGCATGTTTTCTTGTAATGCAAGTTGATCGGCCAGTTAAAATGATGATTCTAAGCTGATCATTGGTGCTCTTTGAGTAAAGGCTTAAAAATAAAGCCTAATGCATGGCATCATGCAAATTGGGATACATTGGATTATTGGGAGACTTTTTCGTAGCTCTTTTAGTGTAAAATGTTGTCAGAATATGTGAAATTGAGCTACTTTAACGTGGACGTTTGAATCATGTCATTTTGAGCTCTAAATCAAATGTTCCGAACGATTTAGTGCAGACATGTCTAGTTGATCAGCTAGCTAAAATGATCATTCTAAACTAATTATTGGTGCTCATGGAGCAACACTACAAGAAAATAGCACATTTCCGACGGCCATATTCATCGGAAACACGTCGGTAAAACAGATTCTCGACTAATTTCCGATGAAAATAGTTCATCAGGACTATTTCGTCGGAAATTAGATTCCATCGGGAATTTATCGGGAATTTCTGATGGAGTGGCGATTAAATATGCCATCGGAAACTTCCGACAGGTTTTCAATGGAAATGTTTCGTCGGAAAATACAGACGGATATTTGATGGTCCGCAACCATTGGGAATTACCAACGAATTATCGAGGGACATTTTCCAATGACTTCCGCCATCGGGAATTTGGTCCGCTGATATTTCCCGATGGTTTATAACCGTCGGGATATCACAACACGTTTCCGACGGCATCTTCCGTCGGAAATTTCCGATGACATAATCCGTTGGAAAAAACCAATTAATTGAAAAAATAAAAAAATTATTTTTTTAATATTTAATTTTTTTTAAAATTTAATTAAATATTTTTCAAATATAAGTATTAAAAAATAAATTAATAAATTTTTTATTTTATTAAATTAAATTAATATTTTTTAATATTTTTAAAAATAATCATACAATTAATAAAAATAATATTATAAATATAAATATTATTAAACAATTGTTTTAAATTACAAATTACAAAAAAGGAGCAGGAGGAGAAGGAGGAGAAAAAAAGTCATCAGGCAATTTATTTTTTTATCATTTCTACAAAACTTTTGAGATTATTCATCTTTATTTTCATAGACGCCATTTCTTCTTTTAGCTGCTCATTTTCCCCGTTTCTAACTACAGATTTTGCGCCACCGGTATCTGCAACTGTACATCAATTAATTTTCGCGAAACCCTGCGTTTTTAATTTCGTTTACCGCGTAAATCCATTGGAAATCTGTCATATTTTTTATAACGTCGTGCATGATTGACACATGGCCTGCCCACGTTGCAAATGGGTTTCCGACGGATATCCGATGGAATTACAATGGCCGTCGGAAATCCGTCGGGCAGTAGAGTCAATAATCCGAAAAATATTGTTCTTGTTTTTTATAGATTTTGTTTTATTGAATGATTGATTAATTTAAACAAAAATTAAAACTACACCAACCCTAACAATAGCCAAAGCAATGTACCTTGTTAAACAAGCTTTTTTGGTGAAAAAAAAATAATACTATCACAACTTAAATCTGAATTTGATGAATATTCTGAATTAGCTAAATTATATTTAATTAAAAAGTTAAAAATTATATAGATAAATTTATAAAAAAAACAATTTTAATTATAAAATTGTCGACGGCTTTCCGATGGAATTAATAAAGCCGTCGGGAAACCATTGGTAATTTTAATCAATATTTCAAAAAAAAAATATTTATTAAAAAAGTTAAAAAATATATAGATAAATTTATTTTTTAAAAAGCACTTTTAATTATAATATTGTGAAATGTTTGTGCAGATAGATTTAAAAATAAAATCATAAATATTTATTTACAATATTTAAAATTTAAATCATAAATATCAAAATAAAATCACAAATTTAATCTGAATCTGATGAATATTTCGAATTAGCTGAATTTTGGTCGTCAAACTCGCCAATCTCTTCTTCTGAATCTTGAAACACGTTGTAATCTTCGTTCGTGGTGTCATCAACAACAAGGTTAACTTCAAGAGAA
>JAENJI010001136.1:0-12000 GCA_018901935.1 Pugionium cornutum | reverse complement strand
AACTGGTCATTGGTGCTCATTGAGTAAAAGCTTATAAATGAAGAATAACCCATGGCGTCACGCAGTTTGGGATAGACTCGATTACTTGTACGTTTTTGTCGTATCTATTTCTGTATAAACTTTTGTCACAATATAGAGAATTGAGCTAACTTAACGTGGGCATTGGATTCCTGTCTTTCAGAATTCTAAATCAAAAGTTCCAGACGATTTAGTGCGGACATGTCAAGTTGATTGGCCAGTTAAACTGATCATTCTAAACTGATCATTGGTGCTGATTGAGTAAAGGCTTATAAATGAAGCATAATGCATGGCATCACACAGTTTTATATAGATTGGATTACTTGTATGCTTTGTCGTATCTATTTCTGTCTCTAATTTTGTTACACTATAGAAAATTGAACTAGCTTAACGTTGTCATTGGATTCGTGTGTTTCAGAGCTCTTAATCAAAAGTTACAGACGATTTAATACAAACGATTTTGCAGACATAACAAGTTGATCAGCCTGTTAAGCTGATGATTGGTGCTCATTGAGTAAAAGCTTATAAATGAAAAATAATGTATGGCATCGCTTAGTTTGGGATGGATTGGATTACTTGGACGCGTTGTCGTATCTATTTATGTCTCTTATTTAGTTACACTTCAGAAATGAGCTAGCTTAACTTGGCCATTGGATTCATGTGTTTCCGAGCTCTAAATCAAAAGTTACAGAGGGTTTAGTGCAAACGATTTATTGCAGACATGACAAGTTGATTGGCCTGTTAAACTGATCATTGGTGCTCATTGAGAAAAAGCTTATAAATGAAAAATAATGCATGGCATCGCATAGTTTGGGATGGATTGGATTACTTGTACACTTTTTCGTATCTATTTTATCTCAAATATTGTCACAATACAGAAAATTGAACTAGCTTAATGTGGGCATTGGATTTGTGTCATTCTGAGCTACGAATCAAAAGTTATGGATGATGTAGTGCAAACATGTCAAGTTTATCGGCCAGTTAAAATGAACATTCTAAACTTATCATTGGTGCTGATTGAGTGAAGGCTTATAAATAAAGCATAATGCATGGTATCACGCAGTTTGTGAAAGATTGGATTACTCGGACGCTTTGTCGTATCTAGTTCTTTTTCAAATTTTGTCAAAATATAGAAAATTGAATGGCATTGGATTCGTGTGTTTCTAATCTCTAAATCAAAAGTTAGGGATGATTTAGTGCAAACATGTCAAGTTGATAGGCCTGCTAAAGTGATAATTCTAAACTGATCATTGGCACTCATTGAGTAAAGGCTTATCAATGAAGCATAATGCATGGCATTACGCAGTTTTGGATAGATTGGATTACTTGGAAGCTTTGTCGTATCTAGTTTTGTTACAAATTTTGTTATAATATAGAAAATTGAACTAGCTTAATGTGGGCATTGGATACGTGGCATTCGGAGCTATAAATCAAAAGCTATGGAAGATATAGTGCAGACATGTCAAGTTGATGGGCCAGTTAAAATGATCATTCTAAACTGATCGTTGGTGCTCATTGAGTATAAGCTTATAAATGAAGAATAATACATGGCGTCACACAGTTTGGGATAGATTGGATTACTTGGACGCTTTCTCGTATCTATTTCTGTCCGAAATTTTGTCCCAACATAGAAAATTGAGCTAGCTTAACGTGGGCATTGGATTCGTGTCATTCACAACTCTAAACAAACGTTACGGATGATTTTGCGGACATGTCAAGTTGATTGGCCAGTTAAAGTGATCATTCAAAACTGATCATTGGTGCTTATTGAGTAAAGGCTTATAAATGAAGTATAATGCATGGCATTACACAGTTTTGGATAGATTAGATTACTTGAATGCTTTGTCGTATCTATTTCCTTATCAAATTTTGTTACACAATAGAAAATTGAGTTAGCTTAACGTGGCCATTGAATTCGTGTGTTTCTGAGCTCTAAATAAAAAGTTATGGATGATTTAGGGCGAATGAATTAGTGTGGAAACGTCAAGTTGATCGGCCAGTTAAAATGATCATTCTAAACTTAGCATTGGTCGTCATTGAGTAAAAGCTTATAAATGAAAAATAATGCATGGCATCACGCAATTTCCAATGGATTTGATTACTTGGATGCTATGTCGTATCTATTTCTGTCTCAAATTTTGTCACAATATAGAAAATTGAACTAGCTTAATGTGGAAAATTGATTCTTGTCATTCTGACATATATATCAAAAGTTATGGACGATATAGTGCATACATGTAAAATTGATCGTCCAGTTAAAATGATCATTTTAAACTGATCATTGGTGCTCATTGAGTAAAGGCTTATAAATAAAGCATAATAAATGGCATCAATTAGTTTGGGATAGATTGGATTAGTTGGATGCTTTTTTGTATCGAGTTCTGTTTCAATTTTTGCCACAGTATAGAAAATTGAACTAGCTTAATGTGGAAAATTGATTCTAGTCATTCTGACATATATATCAAAAATTATGGACGATATAGTGCATACATGTAAAATTGATCGTCCAGTTAAAATGATCATTATAAACTGATCGTTGGTGCTCATTGAGTAAAATCTTACAAATGAAGAATAATGCATGGCGTCACGTAGTTTGGGATGGATTGGATTACTTGGAAAATTGAGCTAGCTTAACGTTGGCATTGGATTCGTGTCATTCAGAGCTCTAAATCAAAAGTTACGGATGATTTAGTGTAGACATGTCAAGTTGATTGGCAGTTAAAGTTATCATTCAAAGTAAAGGCTTATAAATGAAGCCTAAAGAATGGCATCACGCAGTTTGGGATGTATTGGATTATTTGGACGCTTTGTCATATCTATTTCTCTCTCAAACTTTGTCACAATATAGAAATTGAGCTAGCTTAACGTGGGCACTAGATTCGTGCTATTCCAAGCTCTAAACCAAAAGTTATGATGATTTAGTGAGGACATGTCAAGTTGATCAGCCTGTTAAAGTGATCATTCAAAACTGATCATTGGTGCTCATTAAGTAAAGACTTATAAATGAAGCATAAAGAATGGCATCATGCAGTTTGGGATGGATTGCATTACTTGGACGCTTTGTCTTAGCTATCTCTGTTTCAAACTTTGTACCAATTTTGAAAATTTAGCTAGCTTAACGTGGGCACTGGTTTCGTGTCATTCCGAGCTGTAAATCAAAATTTACGGATGATTTAGTGCGGACATATCAAGTTGATTGGCCAGTTAAAGTGATTATTCTACACTGATCATTGGTGCTCATTGAGTAAAGGCTTATAAATGAAGCATAATGCATGGTGTCACATAGTTTTAGATAGATTGGATTACCTTGGACGCTTTGTCATATCTATTTCATCTCAAATTTTGTTACAATATAGAAAATTGAGCTAGCTTAACATGAGCATTTGATTCGTGTGTTTCTGAGCTCAAAATCAAAAGTTATGGATGATCTAGTGCGGACATGTCAAGTTGATCGACCTGTTAAAGTGATGATTCTAAACTGATCATTGGTGCTCATTAAATAAAGGCTTATAAATGAAGCATAATGCATGGCATCAAGCAGTTTAGATTGATTGGATTATGGTACGCTTTGTCGTCTCTATTTCTGTCTGAAATTGAGACAAAATATAGAAAATTCAACTAGCTTAGCGTGGGCATTGGATTCGTGTCATTCTGAGCTCTAAATCAAAAGTTATGGATGATTTAGTGTGCACATGTCAAAATGATCGTTGAGTTAAAGTGATCATTCTAAACTAATCATTAGTGCTCATTGAGTAAAGGCTTATAAATGAAGCATAATGCATGGCATCATACAGTTTTGGATAGATTGGACTACTTGGACACTTTGTCATATTTATTTCTGTCTCAAATTTTGTTACAATATAGAAAATTGAGCTAGCTTAACGTGAGCATTGGATTCATGTGTTTCTAAACTCTAAATCAAAAGTTACGGACGATTTGGGCGACTGTCAAGTTGCTCTAAATCAAAAGTTATGGATGATTTAGTGTGTACATGTCAAGTTGATTGACTAGTTAAAGTGATTTCTAAACTGATCATTGGGTTGATTAAGTAGAGGCTTATAAAAGAAGCATAAAGCATGATATCACGCAGTTTGTTATAAATTGGATTACTTGGATGCTTTGTCGTGTCTATTTCTGTTTGAAATTTTGTTAGAATATAGAGAATTGAGCTAGATTAACATGGGTATTGGATTTATGTCATTCGGAGATCTAAATCAAAAGTTTTGTGTAATTTAATGTGGAAATGTCAAGTTCATCGGTCTGTTAAAGTGATTATTCTAAACTGATCATTGGTGCTCATTAATTAAAGGCTTATAAATGAACCATAAAGCATGACATCATGCAGTTTGGGAAAGATTGGATTACTTGTACGCTTTGTCGTCTCTATTTTTGTCTCAAAATTTTTCAAAAAATTGAGAATTGAGCTAGCTTAACGTGCGCATTGGATTCGTGTCATTCTGAGCTCTAAATCAAAAGTTACGGACGACGTAGTGCGGAAATGTCAAGTTGATCGGCCAGTTAAAGTGATCATTCAAAACTGATCAATGGTGCTCATTAAGTAAAGGGTTATAAATGAAGCATAAATCATGGCATCATGCATTTTGGGATAGATTGGATTACTTGTACACTTTGTCGTCTCAATTTTTGTCTCAAACTTTGTCACAGTATAGAAAATTGAGCTAGCTTAACGTGGGCACTGTATTCGTGTCATTCCGAGCACTAAATCAAAAGTTATAGATGATTTAGTGCGGACATGTCAAGGTTATTAGCCAGTTAAAGTGATTATTCTAAACTGATCATTGGTGCTCATTGAGTAAAGGCTTATAAATGAAGCATAATGCATGGCATCATACAGTTTTGGGATAGATTGGATTACTTGGACACTTTGTCATATTTATTTCTGTCTCAAATTTTGTTACAATATAGAAAATTGAGCTTTTGATTCGTGTGTTTCTGAGCTCTAAATCAAAAGTTATGGATGATTTAGTGGACATGTCAAGTTGATCGGCCAGTTAAAGTGATCATTCTAAACTGATCATTGGTGCTCATTGAGTAGGCTTATAAATGAAGCATAATGCATGGCATCAAACATTTTGGATAGACTAGATTACTTGGATGCTTTTTTGTATCTATTTCTGTCTCAAATTTTGTTACAATATAGAAAATTGAGCTAGCTTAACGTGGGCTTTTGATTTGTGTGTATGTGAGCTCTAAATCAAAAGTTATGGATGATTTAGTGTGTACATGTCAAGTTGATTGGCTAGTTAAAGTGATTTCTAAACTGATCATTGGGTTGATTAAGTAGAGGCTTATAAAAGAAGCATAAAGCATGATATCACGCAGTTTGTTATAAATTGGATTACTTGGATGCTTTGTCGTGTCTATTTCTGTTTGAAATTTTGTTAGAATATAGAGAATTGAGCTAGATTAACATGGGTATTGGATTTATGTCATTCGGAGATCTAAATCAAAAGTTTTGTGTAATTTAATGTGGAAATGTCAAGTTCATCGGTCTGTTAAAGTGATTATTCTAAACTGATCATTGGTGCTCATTAATTAAAGGCTTATAAATGAACCATAAAGCATGACATCATGCAGTTTGGGAAAGATTGGATTACTTGTACGCTTTGTCGTCTCTATTTTTGTCTCAAAATTTTTCAAAAAATTGAGAATTGAGCTAGCTTAACGTGCGCATTGGATTCGTGTCATTCTGAGCTCTAAATCAAAAGTTACGGACGACGTAGTGCGGAAATGTCAAGTTGATCGGCCAGTTAAAGTGATCATTCAAAACTGATCAATGGTGCTCATTAAGTAAAGGGTTATAAATGAAGCATAAATCATGGCATCATGCATTTTGGGATAGATTGGATTACTTGTACACTTTGTCGTCTCAATTTTTGTCTCAAACTTTGTCACAGTATAGAAAATTGAGCTAGCTTAACGTGGGCACTGTATTCGTGTCATTCCGAGCACTAAATCAAAAGTTATAGATGATTTAGTGCGGACATGTCAAGTTGATTGGCCAGTTAAAGTGATTATTCTAAACTGATCATTCTGAAGGCTTATAAATGAAACATAGTGCATGGCATCAAGTTGTTTGGGATAGATTGGATTACTTGGATGCTTTGTAATCCCCATTTCTGTCACACATTTTGTCATAAAATAGAGAATTGAGCTAGCATAACGTGGGCATTGGATTCGTATAATTCTGATCTCTAAATCAAAAGTTATGGATGATTTAGTGTGGACATGTCAAGTTGATCGGCCAGTTAAAGGAATCATTCTAAAGTGATCATTAGTGCTCATTGAGTAAAGGCGTATAAATGAATGATAATGCATGGCATCACACAGTTTTATGATAGATTGGATTAATTGGATGCTTTGCCCTATATATTTCTGTCTCAAATCTTGTTACAACATAGAAAATTGAGCTACCTTAATGTAGGCCTTGGATTCATGTGTTTCTAAGCTCTAAATCAAAAGATACGGACGATTTAGTGCGTACATGTAGAACTGATCGGCCAGTTAAAGTGATCATTCTAAACTGATCATTGGTGCTCATTGAGTAAAGGCTTATAAATGAAGCATAATACATGGCATCAAACAGTTTTCGATAGATTGGGTGTTTCATTTAGCTCTAAATCAAAAGTTACGACGATTTAGTGTCATAAATCAAGTTGACGATTTACTGACCAGTTAAATGATCATTCTAAACTGATCATTGGTGCTCATTGAGTAAAAGCTTATAAATGAAGCATAATGCATGGCATCACGCAGTTTGGATAGATTGGATTACTTGGATGTTTTTTCGTCTCTATTTGTGTCTCAAATATTGTCAAAATATAGAGAATTGAGATAGCTTAATATGGGCATTGGATTTCTGTCAGTATGAGTTCTAAATCAAAATTTACGTACGATTTAGGGCGGACACGACAAGTTGATCGGCCAGGTAAAGTGATCATTCTAAACTGATCATTGGGGCTCATTAACTGAAGTTAAATTTAGCCTAAAGAATGACATCACGCAATTTGGGATAGATTGGATTACTTGGACGCCTTGTCGTTTCTACTTCTGTCTCAAATTTTGTCAAAATATAGAAAATGTATCTAGCTTAACGTGGGAATTTGATTCGTGTCATTATAAGCTCAAATAAAGAGGTAGGGACAATTTACTGAGGTCATGTCAAGTTTATCAGCAAGTTAATATGATTATTCTAAACTGATCATTGGTGCTCATTGAGTAAACGCTTTAAAATGAAGTATAATGCATGGCATCAAATAGTTTTCGATTGATTGGATTACTTGGATGCTTTGTCATATCTATTTCTGTCTAAAATATTGTTATTCTATAGAAAATTGATCTAGATTAACGTGAAGACAGGATTCGTGTCATTCTGAGCTCTAAATCAAAAGTTGCGGACGATTTAGTGAAGACAAGTCAAGTTGAGAGTCTACTTAAAGTGATCATTCTATACAGATCATTGGTACTCATTTAGTAAAGGCTTATAAATGAAGCATAATGCATGGCATCACGCAGTTTGAGATAAATTGGATTACTTGTACGCTTTGTTGTATCTAGTTTTGTCTCAAATTTTGTCACAATATAGAAAATTGATCTACCTTAACGTGAGCATTGTATTCGTGTCCGTCTGAGCTCTAAATCATAAGTTACGGACGACTAAGCACAGTAATGTCAAGTTGATCATCCAGTTAAAGTGATCATTCTTAACTGATCATTGGTGCTCATTGAGTAAAGGCTTATAAATGAAGCATAATGCATGGCATCTTACAGTTTTGGATAGATTGGATTAGCTGGACGGTTTATCGTATCTATTTCAATCTCAAATTTTGTTACAATATAGAAAATTGAGCTCACTTAACGTGGGCATTGGATTCGTATCATTCTAAGCTATAAATCAAAAATTACGGACCATTTAGTGTGGACTTATCAAATTAATGGGACAGTTAAAGTGATCATTCTAAACTAATCATTGGTGCTCTTTAAGTAAAGGCTTATAAATCAAGCATAAAGCATGGAATCACGCAGTTTGGGATAGATTGGATTATATTGAGGCTTTGTCGTCTCTATTTCTATCTCAAATTTTGTGAAAATATTGAAAATTTTGCTAGCTTAACGTGGGCATTGGATCCGTGTTATTCTTAGCTCTAAATAAAAAGTTACGGACGATTTTTTATGGACATGTCAAGTTGATCGGCAAGTTAATATGATTATTCTAAACTGATAATTGGTGCTCATTGGGTAAACACTTATAAATGAAAAAAAATGCTGGGCATCGTTGAGTTTGGGATAGATTGAATTATTTGGACGCTTTGACATAACTAGTTCTGTCTCAAAAAATTTTACGATAAAGAAAATTGAGCTAGAATAACATGGGCGTTGGATAGATGTCGTTCTGAGCTCAAAATCAAAAGTTACGAAAGATTTAGTGCGTACATTTCAAGTTGATCGGCCAGTTAATATGATTATTCTAAACTGATCATTGGTGCTCATTGAGTAAAAGCTTATAAATGAAGCATAGTGCATGGCATCACACAGTTTTGGATAGATTGGATTACTTTGCGCTTTGTCCTATCCATTTCTATCTCAAGTTTTATTAAAATATAGAAAATTTATCAAGCTTAACATGGGCATTGGATTTGTGTCATTTTGAGCTCAAAATCAAAAGTTACGGATGATTTAGTGCGGACATGTCAAGTTGATCGGCCTATTAATATGATTATTCTAAACTGATCATTGGTGCTCTTTACGTAAAGGCTTATAAATCAAGCATAAAGTATGGAATCACGCAGTTTGGGATAGATTGGATTATATTGCGGCTTTGTCGTGTCTATTTCTATCTCAAAGTTTGTCAAAATATAGAAAATTGAGCTACCTTAACGTGGGCATTGGATCCGTGTCATTCTTAGCTCTAAAAAAAAAGTTACGGGCGATTTTTTAAGGACATGTCAAGTTGATTGGCCAGTTAATATGATTATTCTAAACTGATAATTTGTGCTCATTGGGTAAACGCTTATAAATGAAACATAATGCAGGGCATCGTTGAGTTTGGGATAGATTGAATTATTTGGACGCATTGACATTACTAGTTCTGTCTCAAAAAGTTTTACGTTATAGAAAATTGAGCCAGAATGACGTGGGCATTGGGTAGGTGTCGTTCTGAGCTGAAAATCAAAAGTTACGAAAGATTTAGTGCATACATTTCAAGTTGATCGGCCAGTTAAAGTGATCATTCAATACTGATCATTGGTGCTCATTGAGTAAAGGCTTATAAAGGAAGCATAAAGCACGGATCACATAGGTCGCGAAAGATTCGATTACTTGGACACTTTGTCGTCTCTAGTTTTGTCTCAAATTTTCTCACAATATAGAAAATCGAGAAAGCTTAACGTGGGCCTCGGATCGTGTCAATCTTATCTCTAAATCAAGAGTTATAGACGATTTAGTGCGGAAAATTCAAGTTGATCGCCTAGTTAAAGTGATCATTCTAAATTGATCATTGATGCTCTTTAAGTAAAGGCTTATAAATGAAGCATAAAGCATGGAATCATATAGTTCGGGATATATTGGATTACATGGAGGCTTTGTCATATCTATTTCTGTCTCAACTTTTGTCAAAATATAGAAAATATAGCTAGCTTAATGTGCTCATTGGATTCGTGTCATTCTTTGCTTTAAATCAAAAGTTATGGACAATTTTGTGCGGACATGTCAAGTTGATCGGTTAGTTAATATTATTATTCTAAACTGATCATTGGTGCTTATTGAATAAAGGCTTATAAATGAAGCATAATGAAGGGAATCGTGGAGCTTGGGATAGATTGAATTATTTGGACGCTTTTTCGTATCTATTTCTATCTCAAATTTTTTTACGATATAAAAAATTGAGCTAGAATAATGTGGGGATTGGATATGTGTCATTCCGAGCTCAAAATCAAAAGTTACAGACGATTTAGTGTGTATATGTCAAGTTGATCGGCTAGTTAATATGATTATTCTGAACTGATCATTGGTGCTCATTGAGTAAAGGCTTATAAATGAAGCATAATGCATGGCATCACAAAGTTTTGGATAGATTGGATTACTTAGCGCTTTGTCTTATCCATTTCTATCTCAAATTTGTAAAAATATAGAAAATTTATTTAGCTTAACATGGGCATTGGATTCGTGTCATTCTAAGCTCAAAATCAAAAGTTATGGATGATTTATTTCAGACATGTCAAGTTAATCGGCCAATTAATATGATTATTCTAAACTGATCATTGGTGCTATTGAGTAAAAGCTTCTAAATGAAGCATAATCCATGGTATTACATTGGTTTGGATATATTGGATTACTTGGACGATTTGTCGTATCTATTTTTGTCTCAGATTTTGTTACATTATAGAAAATTCAGCTAGCTTAACTTGGGCATTGGATTCGTGTAATTCTGAGCTCTAAATAAAAAGTTGCGGAAGATTTAGTGCATACATGTCAAGTTGATCTGCCAGTTAAAGTGATCATTCAATACTGACCTTTTGTGCTCATTGAATAAAGGCTTATAAATAAAGCATAAAGCATAGATCATGCAGTTTGGGATTGATTCAATTACTTGGACACTTTGTTGTCTCTATTTCTGTCTCAAATTTTCTCACAATATAGAAAATCGAGAAAGCTTCACGTGGGCATCGGATTCCTGTCATTCTATCTCTAAATCAAGAGTTACGGACGATTTAGTGTGGACAAGTCAAGTTGATCGCCTAGTTAAAGTGTTCATTCTAAAACCATCATTGGTGCTCTTTAAGTAAAGGCTTATAAATGAAGCATAAAGTATGGAATCACACAATTTGGTATAGATTGGATTACATGGAGGCTTTGTCGTATCTATTTATGTCTCAAATTTTGTCAAAATATAGAAACTTTAGCAAGCTTAACGTGGTCATTGGATTCGTGTCATTCTTAGCTCTAAATCAAAAGTTACGGACAATTTAGTGCGCACATGTCAAGTTGATTGGCCAGTTGATATGATTATTCTAAACTGATCATTAGTGCTTATTGAGTAAAGGCTTATAAATGAAGGATAATGCAGGGCATCATGAAGCTTGGGATAGATTGAATTATTTGGATACTTTGTTGTATCTAGTTTGTCTCAAATTTTTTTTACGATATAGAAAATTGAGCTAGAATAACGTGGGCATTGGATACGTGTCATACTGAGCTAAGAATCAAAAGTTACGGACAATTTAGTGCGTACATGTCAAGTTGATTGGCCAATTAATATGATTATTCTGAACTGATCATCGGTGCAGATTGAGTAAAGGCTTATAAATGAAGCTTAAAGCATTGATCACGGAGTTTGGGATAGATTCGATTATTTGGACACGTTGTTGTCTCTATTTCTGCCTCAAACTTACTCACAATAGAAAAAATCGAGAACGCTTAACGTGGGCATATGATTCGTGTCATTCTTAGCTCTAAAGCAAGAGTTACAAACGATTTAGTGCGGACAAGTCAAGTTGATCGGCTTGTTAAAGTGATCATTCTAAACTGATCATTTGTGCTCATTAAGTAAAAGCTTATAAATGAAGTATAAATCATGGCATCACACAGTTTGGGATAGATTGGATTACTTGGACGCTTTGTCGTCTCTATTTCAGTCTTAAAGTTTGCAAAATATAGAAAATTTAGCTAGCTTAACCTGGGCATTGGATTCGTGTCATTCTTAGCTCAAAATCAAAAGTTACGGACGATTTAGTGCGGACATGTCAAGTTGATCGGCCAATTAATATGATTATTTTAAACTGATCATTGGTGATCATTGAGTAAAGTCTTATAAATGAAGCATAATGCAGGCCATCGTGGAGTTTGGGATAGATTGAATTATTTGGATACATTGTCGTATCTAGTTCTGTCTCAATTTTTCAGGCCATCGTGGAGTTTGGGATAGATTGAATTATTTGGATACATTGTTGTATCTAGTTCTGT
>JAENJI010001134.1:0-42639 GCA_018901935.1 Pugionium cornutum | reverse complement strand
ATGATAAGTTTAAATAGCTGATCAGCTTGACATGTCCGTAGTTAACATCTTTAACTTGACATGTCCATAGCACAAAATGACATGAGCCCAACGCCCATGTTAAGCTATCTCAATTTCCCTTCTTGTGATAGCATTTGAGACTGAAAGAGTTACAAAAAAGTGTCCAAGTAATTCAATGTATCCCAAACTGTGTAATCACATGCATTTTGATTCATTTATAAGCCTTTAATTAAGAAGTACCAATGATCAGTTTAAAACGATCATTTTAACTGGCCGATCAATTTGACATGTCCTCACTAAATCATCCGTAACTTTTGGTTTAGAGTTCAGAATGACACAAATCCAACACCCACGTTAAGCTAGCTTAATTTTTTATATTGTGATATAATTTAAGACCGAAATAGCTACAACAAAGCCTCCAAATAATCCAATGTATCCCAAACTGCGAGATGCCATGCATTATGCTTCATTTATAAGCCATTACTTAAGGAGCACCAATGACCAGTTCAGAATGATCATTTTAACTCGCCGATCAACTTGACATGTCCGCACAAAATCGTCCATGATGTGATCCTGATGATGATCAAGCCCCTGTTCAACTCCAAATGGTTGTGGAAGAGTGGATAAATGGATTGAAGTTGCGGAATGGGTGAAATGATGGTGTAACTTGCGGATGTCTGAGCTCTTAAGTGGATGAATCCGAGAAAATGTGGGAATGGATTATACTTCTCAAGGATGGTGGAAAATCCTTGGACTATCTACTTGCTCTGTGTGAATGACAAATGCCAGGCACGTTGGGCAAGGGGTGAATCAAATTGAAACTTAAAAGGGTGATGAAGATCCCTTAGACTTTCGGCTCTTGAGAGGAATGAGAAAGTGTACTAAAATTCCTTATTCAAGAGGATGAAACGAGTTTAAGAAGGATATTTGCTGTTAAAATGTTTGATGATTCAGAAAGAAGGATACAAGAGAGTACTTATAGTAGTCTAGGAAATTGAAAATGACTCTTAAAATTCTACCAAAACATTAAAGGAAATACTTAGGGAATTACAAAGACAACTAAGACAAGACTAAGAAGTAAATAATGTTTTTACTTGATTCTTCCTCTCTAATTTCGTGGATGATGAGATAAAATGGGTCTTGATTCTCCAAGAGGTTGTGGTAAAGTACCTTGGGCTTGCCTCATTAAAAACCTATCTTAGAAAACCCACTGAGACAAAACTAAGAATAGGGAAAACGAGTACAATCCAATGCACCTCTCTTGGTGAGGTTTAGGTGGCTTGAATCACAAGCAATGTGGTTGGATTATCACACACTAAACTGTCCTGAATGGTGTTGAGAAGGTGCTGTACTTTTGTCTTAAGTTTGGCTTGCTTGGATTGGGTAATGGGGCCATTGAAGATTTGTAGGCTTTCATCTCCAATATCCGCGGGTTCTAGCTGCTCCTTAGCATCTTTTGTGGCTTCTTCCTCCTCTGGTTCAAGCTGCTCATTAGGTTGTGGTTGCTTGCTAGCCATGCTCACATCATCCTCCCCCAGTTTAGAAGGATTTGACCTCAAATATGTTTCATCTACAAAATATGGAACCAAATCAGTAATATTGAAGCTTGAACTCACTTGTTACTTACCTTGAAGATCGAGCTGGTAGGCATTGTCATTGATCTTCTTGAAGACTTTGAATGGGCGATCAATCCTAGGCATTAGCTTGAATTTCATTTCCCTTGTAAATCTATCGTTGCACAAATGGATCCACACCAAGACTCCTTCCTCAAATGCTAACTCTTTCGACCTTTATTAGCTTGTTGAGCATACATCTTAGTCTTAGTTTCAATATTGAGCAGAGTCTTCTCATGAATTTTCTTTAACCAACTCAGCCTTTTTCTTTCCATCAAGGCTTGTCCTTTCACTCAAAGGTAAAGGCATTAGATCCAAAGGTGAGATGGGATTGAACCCATAAACAATTTTGAATGGTGAGTACTTAGAAGCAGTATGCCTAGCATGGTTATATTCGAATTCAACATGAGGCAAGCATTCTTCCCAAGTCCTAAGATTTTTTTAATCAAAGCTCTTGACAGAATAGACAAGGTTCTATTAACTACTTCAGTTTGACCATCCGATTGTGCGGGTGACAAGTTGTGGAGAAACAAAGCTTACTTCCTAGCTTAGACCAAAGTTTTTCCAAAAGTAATTAAGGAACTTAGTGTCTCTATCTGATACTATGGTCTTAGGTATGCCACGAAGTCTAACTATCTCCATAAAAAACAATCCAGCAATGTTAACGGCATCATCCATCTTATGACAAGGAATAAAGTGAGCCATTTTGGAAAACCTATCAACTACAACAAACACAAAATCCTTTCCAGTCTCAGTTCTAGGCAATCCAACAACAAAATCCATAGAAATATCATGCCAAAGGTGCAAAGGTATAGGAAGAGGGGTATACAAACCATGCTTTTGGATTGTGGATTTGGCTTGCTCGCAAGTTACACATCTTTGGCAAGGTTTATCAACATCACTCCTCATGTGTGGACAAAAGAAGTGTTCCTCCAATACATTTAATGTCTTTGCCATGCCAAAGTGACCCATAAGACCACATTAATGTGCTTCTTTGACAAACAAGTCTCGCAAAGAGGAGTTAGGTACACATAACCGATTATCATAAAACAAGAAGCCTTCACTCTTGAAGTATTTTCCAGTGCCAAACTTCTCACAAGAAGCATAAATATCCTTAAAATCAGCATCACTAGCATATAACTCTTTGATTTGCTTAAACCCTAGCAGTTAAACTTCTAAAAAGTTCAAGAGGACATACCTATGAGAAAGAGCATCGGCTACTACATTCTATTTACCTTTCTTGTATTTGATCACATAAGGGAAGGTCTCAACGAATTCGACCCACCTAGCATGTCTTTGTTCAGCTTTTGTTGCGCTTTGAGACGTTTGATTGACTCATGCTCCGTATGGATGACAAACTGCTTGGCCCAAAGATAATGTTGCCATGTTTGCAAGGCCCTCACAAACGCATATAGTTCTTTGTCATAGGTTGGATAATTGCGTGTGCCCCCTCCAAGTTTCTCACTAAAGTAGGCTATGGGCTTCCTTTCCTGCATAAGAACAGCACCAATACCAACTCCTGGCGCATCACATTCAATTTCAAAAGTTTTATCAAAGTTAGGAAGAGATAGCACGAGGGAGTGTGTGAGCTTGTCTTTCAAGGTTTGGAATGCCTACTCTTGCGCCTGTTCCCACTTTAATCCCACATTCTTTTTGATAACCTCAGTGAGTGGAGCTGATATAGTGCTTAAGTCCATGACAAATATCCGGTAAACCCCAGCTAGGCCATGGAAGCTCCTTTCTTCCTTAACATTCTTTGGAATCGACCACTCATTAATCGCTTTTATCTTTTACTCATCAACCTTAACACCATCTGTACTCACAAAAACCTAAGAAGACAAGGTTATCTGTTCTAAAAGTACGTTTCTTAAGATTGGCATACAAGGTTTCCTTTCTTAGCACTTCAAAAACCTTTCTGAAGTGTTCTATCATCTAAGGTTCGTAAAAGCTAGAATGTCATCAAAGTATACTATCAAAAAATGACCTATGAATTCCCTGAGAGCATGGTTCATCAATCTCATGACGGTACTAGGTGCATTTGTCAAGCCAAAAGCCATTACTAACCACTCATATAAACCTTGTTTAGTTTTAAATGCAGTTTTCCACTCATCACCTTCTTTCATCCTAATTTGGTGATAACCACTCTTAAGATCTACCTTAGAGAAGATGCTAGGACCATGCAATTCATCTAACATATCATCTAATCTATGTATAGGATGGCGATACTTTACAGTGATATTGTTGATGGCTCTGCAACCAACACACATTCTCCAGCTTCCATCCTTTTTTGAGATAAGGAAAACAGGTACAAAACATGGTCTCATACTTTTCGGATATGTCCTTTCTCCATGAGTTCAGTGAACTGCTAATGAAGCTCCTTGGTCCCCAGGGGGGTTAGTTCTGTAGGCTGACTTGTTGGGAAGAGATGCTCCTGGTAGAAAGTCAATTTGGTTCTCAATTCCTCGGATTGGTGGTAAGCCTTGCGGTTGCTCCTCCGAAAACAAATCTTTAAATTTCTGCAAAAGAAGTTGAATTTTGCTAGAAATGTCCTGCATAGATTGGTTAGTATGAAAGCATTATTTAACAACAAAGAGTAGGTGGGTAAGTTACTCCTTGGGTTAGACTTAATCATAAGATTAGTCGGTTGTTTTGCTGGTGGCTATGTCTGCGGTTTGGCGGTGCCTTCGGCATGGGGTATGCTTTTGGGTTCGGATTGGGTTTTGTTTTCTTTAAAGCTATCTAATCTAAATGAACTTATTGTGGAGATAAAGGTACTAAATATGTTTCTTTCCCATAAACTCAAATGAGTACTTATTAGTAAACCCATCATGAATAATCCTTCTATCCGACTGCCAAGGTCTACCTAACAAGATGTGACCAGCATCCATGGGTAAAACATCACACAAAACCTCATCTTCATATTTTCCTGTGGAAAGGAGCTAAGACCTGGTTTTCTACTTCTAGCTCACCCTCATAATTAAGCCATTGCTACTTATAGGGTTTAGACCTCTTAATACTCTCAAGTCCTAACTGCTCTACCATAATCTCACTAGCTGTACAACTACCTCCATCTATCACTAAGCTACATACCTTACTCTTAACTAGACAGCTAGTGTGGAATAGGTTCTCTCTTTGCTCATTCTTTTCTGTCCTATTTTGTAAGTTTAGAGTTCTCCTAGTGACTAAGAGTTGTCCACCATGGGACATGTCTACATTTTCTTCCAAGGACTCAGCATCCAAATGGTCATCATCTGATTCTACCTTACCATTAGCCCTAATAACTATGGTTCTCTTATTGGTACATTCCATAGAGTAGTGACCGAAGCCCTTACACTTAGAACACTGAATTTCCCTAGTTTCGGTGTTATAACCCATATGCATTCCCTTAAGTTTCGAATCTTCTACCTTAGGGTTAGTGAAAGGCTTGTAATATTTGCTAGACTTATCCTCCTTAGATTGGCTAAACCTAGTTGAACTAAATCCGGGTTTTAGGGTTTTTCCTCTTATGTTGTTTTTCGAACATTATCCTATGGAGAAGTTCTTCTATTTCGACATAATGGTGAACCTCTAGCCTATCTATGATTTCCCTATTAACGCCACCCATAAACCTAGCCATAGTGGCTTCACGATCCTCTTGAACATCAGCCCTAAGCAATAAGGTCTCCATCTCCTTAAAGTACTCCTCTACGGTTCTAGATCCTGGAGATAGGTTTCTAAGCTTCAAGTGAAGTTCCCTACGGTAGTGGCTAGGTGTAAACCTTTCCTCATGATTACTTTCGTCTGGTTCCACGAATATATAGGCAAATCTCCACCCCTTCTCCTAGAAGTAATTAATTGATCCCACCAACTTAAGGCATAATCTTTAAAAGCCGTTGGTGCTACTCTAACCTTACTATCCTGAGTGTATTCCCTAAAATCAAAGACTATTTCTATCTTCTTTTCCCACTCTAGTTACTCCCCAGGGTCATTGGTTCCATGGAAAGAGGGAATCTTGATTTTAAGGCCAGCCAAAGGGTCGCAAAGATTGGGTTGGTTATTCCTATGCGGTTGGTCGTCTCTTGGCCGCTTTCTCCTAGGGTGTTGTGACCTAGATGAGTGACTATAGTAGTGCTCAGTATCAGAAGGTGGCTGTTTTATCCTAAGTCGGTCATTGATGGATCTTTCTATTTCAGCTCTCATGGTTGCCATACTTTCATCCATCATGGCTTTAAAGGAATCAAGGAGTTGTTTGTTGGAGTTTTAGGATTCTTCTCCATTATTGCTGGTTCCTACCATGGTACCAGAAAAATTCAGACAACTAAACAAGTATAGTGTTCAATGTAAAACACAGAAACTGACACAAAAATTTGCCGAAACAAAGACACAAGAACAAAGACAAACCCTAGCAAAGCATGTTCAAGACCCTTTGAATTCCAGTTTTGAAATGGGTGAGTCTAACAACTTTAGATTCGTTTTGAAACGTTTTTAATTGGTATTCCAGGTTCTATTAAGTCTTAGGAACAAGTTTCATTCAGGTTTTAATCTCTAAAATATTCAAACAAAAGGTGATAAACTCGGATTAACAAAACCAGTTTCTTAGAACCTCAACGGTGCCGATTCGGTGTTTCACAAGTTTTGTCCTTTAGAAATCGGTTCTAAACTATTTTTCAAGTTAATTTCCAGGTTCTTAAAATATCTAAGATCAATTTTAAACAAGAAACAAACCCAGAAACATTTTAAAACAAATTGCAAAAAGAAGGCAAAAGGTTACAAAACGTTTTTGCAAGAATATTAAAGGGTGCAAACGGGTTTGTAGAGATACAACCTTGTTTGGAGGGGGCTCTGATAACACTTGATGTGATCATGTTGAGGATCAATCCCCTAATCAACTCCAAATTGTTGTGGAAGAGTGGATGAATGTACTGAAGTTGAGGAATGGGTGAAACGATGGTGTAACTTGCAGATGTCTGAGCTCTTAAGTGGATTGATCTGAGAACAAGGGGAAATGGATGATACTTCTCAAGGACGGTGGAAAATCCGTGCACTATCTGCTTGCTATGTGTGAATGAAAAAGGCCAGGCAGGTTGGGCACGGGGTGAATCAAATTGAAACTTCCAAGGGTGATGAAGATCCCATAGACTTTCGGCTCTTGAGAGTAATGAGAAAGTGTTCTAAAATTCCATATTTAAGAGGATGATCAAACGAGTTTAAGAAGGAGATTTGCTATTAAAATGTTTGATGATTCAGAAAAAAGGATACAAGAGAGTATTTATAGTAGTCTAGGAAATTGAAAATGACTCCTAAAATTCTACCAAAACATTAAAAAAGACACTTAGGGAATTACAAAGGCAACTAAGACAGAGACTAAGAAGTAAATAATGTTTTGACTTGATTCTTCCTCTCTTATTTCGTGGATGATGAGATAGAATCAGCCTTGATTCACCAAGAGGCTGTGGTAAAGTACCTTGGGCTTGTCTTATTATAAACCTATCTTAGAAAACCCATTGGGACAAAACTAAGAATAGGGAAAAAGAGTACAATCCAAGGCACCTCTCTTGGTGAGGTTTAGGTAGCTTGAATCACAACCAATGTGGTTGGATTCGCACAAACTAAACTGGCATGAATGGTGTTGAGAAGGTGCTGTAGTGTTGTCTTAAATTTGGCTTACTTGGATCGGGTAATGGGGCCATTAAAGATTTGTAGGCTTTCATCTCAAATATCTGTAGGTTCTAGCTTAGTGGCTTCTTACTCTTCTGGTTCAAGCTGCTCCTTAGGTTGTGGTTCCTAGCTGGCCATGCTCACATCAATCCGTAACTTTTGAAATAGAGTTCAGAATGACACGAATCCAACGCCCACATTAAGCTAGCACTATGCTTCCATATTCAGACAACATTCGAGGCTGAAAGAACTACGAAAAAGCCTCCATGTAATCCAATGTATCCCAAACTGCGTGATGTCATGCACTATGCTTCATTTATAAGCCTTTAATCAAGGACCACCAATGATAAGTTTAGAATGATCATTTTAACTAGCTCATCAGCTTGACATGTTGACGCAGGAACAAGAGGACTTGTTCGAGCAAGGGGAACTACTGGAGAGGCTCTAGCTGGCTGTACAGAACTTTCTAGAGACTCAGGAGTGATGGGTTGATGGTGACCCTTCAGCTGGCTGTAGAGCACTTTCTGGAGGATCTAACTGAGGATGGAGTAGAGAGGTGCATCGAGAGATGCCACACAGATTATGGAAGGTCTGTGATAAGTCTAGAGCACTCAAGCTTCAGGGATTCTCACACAAGAAAGGTGGAGGCGTCAACTCCTTTCAAATGAACAAAAACTAGGTTTTTATTTCAAAAAATTTAAGTGATCACATGATGAGGAGGGACTTTATATGCTAGTACAGCAGCAGGTTCCTTCTAGGGCTGAAAATACATTATAATGGAAGGACTAAAAAAAAATAACAACAAGACATTAGGACCTAATGACAAATAAAAGACTTTTAAACTTAACAAACACATTCCTGCAAAAACAAGCAAATAAACTTGTTAATTCAAACATAAAAAATTTAAATACGCACCTTGGTCTCTTATAGCTACTTATAATGCCTTCTTAAGTTTGTAGCAATGATGAACAAGGTTGTATCTCTGAAGCCTTGTAAAACTGGAAGGAGTAAAATTGTTGTAGTCTTTAGTTGTTCATAGTCTCCTTCTTGTAATTCTTTAGTAAGTTCAGCTTCATGGAATCCTCCATCTTCTATGATTGTTATGAGACTCTCGACAGACTTGTTGAACATCTTACTAAGGTTTCTTGTGCATGATCTTGTTCTTGGAGCTTGTCTCATAATAGATATATTAATGGGCTCTTCCTCAACTTCTAGTGAGCTAGTATTGATGTCCTCATCATCTCCTCCCTCTTGACAAGGTTCTGTCCTCAGAACAGGTACATCTGCATGAAAAGGAGCAAGATCAGTAATATTAAAAGTAGGAGATATGGTTATCTCACCTGGCAGCTCAAGCTTATAGGCATTGTTGTTGATCTTCTCTAAAACACGAAAAGGACAATCTCCTCTTGGGGGAAATCTTGGAATTCCTTTGGTTGGGGAATCTTTCATGTCTTGTGTGCAACCAGACCCAATCTCTAGGTTCAAATGATATGTCTTTTCGGTGTTTATCTGTATTTCTTTTGTACTGCTCGGTTCTCTTTTCCAAGTTTTCCTTGACCTTTTGATGAATCTTCTTAACATAATCTGCACTGGTTTCTCCTTCACTAGACATAACATCTTGAGGTAAAGGTATAAGATCCAGTGGGGTAGTAGGAGTAACTCCACAAACCACTTCAAAAGGAGAAAGTTTAGTTGCTGAATGTTTAGGATGATTATAAGCAAACTCAATGTAGGGTAAGCAAGACAACCAGTTTCTTAGATTCTTACCAACCGTGGCTCTCAACAATGTTGAAAGAGTTTGGTTTACTGCCTCTGCTTGACCATCGGTCTATGGGTGACAAGTAGTTGAGAAGAGCAGCTTAGTTCCCAACTTTTTCCATAATTTCTGCCAGAAATGACTTAGAAATTTGGTGTCATGATCTAAAACGATTGTTCTGTGAACTCCATGTAGGCGCACTACTTCTTTAAAAAAAATATCAGCTATTTGCCTAGCATCATTAGTCTTGTTACATGGTATAAAATGAGCCATTTTTGAGAACCTGACTACAACTACAAAGATAGAATTCTTGTGGTTGATCTTCGGAAGACCTAAGACAAAGTCAATAGACATATATACCCAAGGTAGGTTAGGAATGGACAAAGGCATATAACAACCATAGGGGTGTCACCTGGATTTTGCTTTCAAGCAAGTGATGCATTTAGCACAGAATCTTTCAACATCTCGTTTTAGATGTGGCCAGTAGAAATGTTCCATAAGTATACTCAATGTCTTACCTCGGCCAAAATGTCCCATGAGTCCTCCTCCATGAGCTTCTCCAATCAGTAGTTCTCTCTTTGATTCCTGAGGAATACAAATACGCTTTTCCTTAAACAAAAATCCATCATGTTGATAAAACATAACAGATACAGCCTTGTTGGTCTCCTTAAACATTTCTTGAAAATCTGGATCAGTCTCATACATTGCCTTGATGTGTTCAAATCCCATAATCTTAGCTTCCATTGTGCTGATGAGAGCATGTCTCCTTGATAAAGCATCTGGCACAGCGTTATCTTTACCTTTCCTATATTTGATCACATAGGGAAAAGTCTCCACAAACTCAAGCCACTTTTCATGCCTCTTCTTAAGCTTAGTTTGTCCTCTTAAGTGCTTAAGAGTCTCATGATATGTACGAATAACAAACTCCTTTGACAATAGGTAATGTTCCCAAGTTTCAAGAGACCTTACCGAAGCATATAGCTCTTTATTGTATGTGGACTAGTTAAGTGAAGCTCCACTAAGTTTCTCACTGAAGTAAGCCACTGGTTTTCCTCCTTGCATTAGGAAAGCTCCTATACCTGTTCCAGAATCATCACATTCAATTTCAAAGGTTTTATCAAAGTTACGAAGTACCAAAACAAGCGCATGTGTGAGGCTATCTTTCAGCTTGTTGAATGCTTTCTCTTGTGCTGGTCCCCATTGGAACTCCACATTCTTCTTAATTACTGAAGTGAGGGGTGCAGCAACATTTCTAAAGTCCTTGACAAATCTTCTATAGAAACTAGCCAATCCATGGAAACTCCTCACATGTCCGATTGTTTTTGGGGTTGGCCAATCTTGAATTGCTTTGATCTTGTCTTCATCGACCTTTAAGTCCGGAGAACTTACAACAAATCCTAGGAATACAACTTGATCAGTGCAGAACGTACATTTCTTAAGGTTAGCATAAAGGTTTTCAGCCTTAAGCGTTTCAAGTACCTGCTCAAGATGTCGTAAGTGATCTTTAAGATTAGGGCTATAGATTAGAATGTCATCAAAATAAACTACTACGAACTTACAGATAAATGCTCTTAGGACGTGGTTCATGAGTCTCATGAAAGTACTTGGAGCGTTTGTGAGTCCAAATGGCATGACTAGCCATTCATACAATCCTTGTTTGGTTTTAAACGCTGTCTTCCATTCATCACCTTCTTTCATTCTCACCTGATGATATCCACTTCTTAGATCAATTTTTGAGAAGATAGTTGCTCCATTGAGTTCATCTAACATGTCATCAAGTCTTGGAATTGGATGTCGGTATTTGACAGTGATATTGCTGATTGCTCTACAATCAACACACATTCTCCAAGTTCCATCTTTCTTAGGCACTAGAAGAACAGGAACAGCACATGGGCTTAGACTTTCTCGGATATAGCCCTTAGACATTAAGTCTTGCACTTGTCTTTCCAGTCCTTTGCTTCTTCTGGATTCACTCTATAGGCAGATCGGTTTGGCAATGGTGCTCCAAGAACAAGATCAATCTGATACTCGATTCCTCTTATAGGTGGCAATCCTGGTGGTATCTCTTCTTGAAAAACATCAGTGAATTTTTCAAGAAGCTCTAGAATAGCAGCAGGGAGTTCCTCCTTTTCTTGTCCTGAAAACAACACTTCTTTAAAGATCATTAGTAGCACCTGTTCTTTAGAATCAAGAGATTGCAAAACAGTGGCAGAGTTACATAAAGGTTAGTTTTATTTAGCTTTTCTCCTTTAGACATAGTTCGTTGCATCTCATGCACTTCCTGTGGAGTTAAAGGTGCTAAGCTATGTTTCTTGTTATTGTGCATGAAGGTATAGTGATTGGCGCGTCCATTGTGTAATGCTTCTTTGTCAAATTGCCATGGATGACCTAGAAGTAGATGTCCAGCTTGCATAGGTACCACATAACACACAACTTGATCTGCATACTTGCCTATGCTGAATGGTATGGCGACTTGTTCTGCGATATTTAGCTGAGTTTCATCATTCAGCCATTTGAGCTTGTATGGTCGATGATGCTTTGTCTTTTGTAACCCTAGCTTATCAACCAAATACTTGCTGGCTACGTTAGTACAAGAAGCACCATCTATGATCAAGCTACATACCATAGAGTATATTGTGCACCGAGAATGGAAAATATTTTCTCTTGGTATAGTTTCTGGTTCAAAAATCGTACTGGGGGATCTCCTTGTAACTAGAAGCTCTCCGGTATCAGGATAGTCCACAACTTCTTCCTCAGAGTTTTCTGGTTCATACTCCTCTTCATTGCGAGACTCATATTTGCCATTTGATTTAAGGATCATAAATCTCTGGTTTGGGCATTCTCTTGCATAGTGGCCTTTTCCCTGACATTTAAAATAGGTTATGTCACGAGATCTTTGAGTTGGAGTTTTACCTTGCTCTGGTTTATTGTTTTTAGACGTTTCAGCAATGGATTTCTTGAATCTGGATTCTATGTCGATTGCCTTTCCTTTTTCCAGAGCCTTTTGAGGTTGTTGATTCCAAGTAGAATTGCTACGATTTGCTGAGATAGTCTTCCTTTTTATGTGCTGCTCGGCCTGAACCGCAAGATGCAGCAACTCGCCCAGATCATGATAGCTTTGTCTCTCCACATTTCTAGCAATTCGATCTTGCAGACCATCTAGGAATTGAGCCATCAAAGTTTCTTCTGAATCTTCGGTCTCCAACCTGTTTCTAAGAATTTCAAATTCATCAAAGTATTCTTTAACAGATTTAGAACCTTGAGTTAATTTTCTAAATTTCTTCTGCAACTCTCTGTAGTAGTATGCACGGACATATCTCCTCCTTAGTTGGAACCTCATGTCCTCCCAAGTAGTGATCTGACCATGTCTGTCTCTTCTTCTTTCAGACACCTCTGTCCCACAAAGCTAGAGCGCTTTCAGTGAGTTGAGCAGCTGCTAGAGACACTTTTCTCTGATCTGAGTAATTGTAGTACTAAAATATGAATTCCATACGCCTTTCCCAATCAAGGTAGGGCTATGGATTAACCTTTCCAGCAATGGTTGGTGCCGTGAGCTTTATGTCTCTGTTTCCATGCCAAGATTTTTCTACTCTATCTCTGTCACGTTGATATTGTCTTCTTGGTCTATGATTAGGATCAGGTTCTGGTGGAAAATCATCTTCTTAGTCAGCTATTTCATCCTCCTCATGATTCACATGTTGGGCATTCGCATTTCTGATAGGATTTCTGCGAATTGGTGGTGGTTGTTCTATTCTTGTCATGCGATCTCCTAGGTTCTGAAGTTGAATATGAATAGCAGCAAGCATTTGAGCAACATTCACATATACTAGTTCTCTCATAGTCACACAATCTGTCTCACACTAAACAAACAGATCAAGTGCAAAAGAAGTCGAATACACACAATCAAAAACAACTTCAAATGGACAGAACTAGTTGCAGCAGCAAAGGAAGTCGAATAGACACAATCAAAACAACTGAAAATCGACAATCTAGTTGCAGCAACAAAGGAAGTCAAATAGACACAATAAAAAACAACTAAAAATGGACAGAACTAGTTGCAGCAACGAAGGAAGTTTAATAAACACAAACAAAACTATTGAAAATCGATAAATCTAGTTGCAACAACACAACCTATCAACAACTAATGATGTTACTAGCTTTTAACACACAAAAACAACATATTGGGGTTTGATTTTTATGGGTTTTATGAAGAGATGCAGCTTGACAGCAAGTTAACAAGGAAATGACAGAGTAAAAACGAAAATGGGGTTAGATAAACCTGAATTGGAGCGATTAAGCTCTGATACCAGATGATGCAGGAACAAGAGGACTTGTTCGAGCAAGGGGAACTGCTGGAGAGGGTCTAGCTGGCTGTACAGCACTTTTTAGAGACTCCATCAACCCATCAGCTGGCTGTAGAGCACTTTCTGGTGGATATAAGGGAGGATTGAGTAGAGAGGTGGATCGAGAGACGCCACACAGATTATGGAAGGTCTGTGATAAGTCTAGAGAACTCAAGCTTCAAGGATTCTCACACAAGAAGGCTGCAGGCGTCAGCTCCTTTCAAAGGAAGAAAAACTAGATTTTTATTTCATAAAACTTAAGTGATTACGTGTTGAGAAGGGACTTTATATACTTGTCCAGCAGTAGGTGCCTTCTAGGGCTGAAAATACATTATAATGGAAGGACTAAAACGAAAATAACAACAAGACATTAGGACCTAATGACAAATAAAAGACTCTTAAACTTAACAGTCACATTCCTGCAAAAACAAGCAAATAAACTTGTTAATTCAAACATAAGAATTTTAAATACGCACCTTGGTCTCTTGTAGCTCCTTGTAATGCCTTCTTAAGTTTGTTTACCAATGATGAACAAGGTTGTATCTCTGAAGCCTTGTAAAACTGGAAGGAGTGAAATTGTTGCAGTCTTTAGAATCATCATTTTAACTGGCCGATCAACTTGATATGTCCGCACTAAATCATCTGCAATTTTTTATTTAGAGTCTAGAATGACACGAGTCCAACACCCACGTTAAGCTAGTTCCATTTTCCATATTGTGACAATATTTGAGACTTAAAGAGCTATGAAAAAGCCTCCAACTAATCCAATGTATCTTAAACTACATGATGTCATGCATTATGCTTCATTTATAATCCATTACTCAAGGAGCACAAATGATCAGTTTAGAATGATCATTTTAACTGGCCGATCAACTTGACACCTCCACACTAAATCGTCCGTAAATTTTGATTCAGAGTTCAAAATGAAAAAAATTCAACGCCCACGTTAAGCTAGCCCAATATTCGATATTGTGACAAAATTTAAGTTCGAAATACCTAAGAAAAAGCGTCCAAATAATCCAAACTAGACCAATCTGTGTGATGCCATGCATTAGGTTTCATTTATAACCCTTTACTTATGAAGCACCAATGATAAGTTTAGAATGATCATTTTAACTAGCTGATCAGCTTGACATGTCCGCACTAAATCGTGTTTAACTTTTGATTTTGAGCTCAAAATGACATGAGTCCGACGCGAACATTAATCTAGCTCAATTTCCCATTATTGTGACACCATTAGAGACTAAAAGAGAAACGAAAAGCGTCCAGGTAGTCTAATGTATCCCGAACTGCGTAATTCCATGCATCTTGCTTCATTTATAATCTTTTACTTACAAGGCACCAATGATCAGTTTAAAATGATTATTTTAACAGGCCGATCAATTTGACATGTCCGCACTAAATAGTCCTTAAGCTTTTATTTATAGTTCAAAATGACATGAGTCCGACGCCCATGTTAAGCTAGCTCAATTTTCCATTTTGTGACAACATTTCAGACTGAATGAGCTACGAAAAAGCCTCTAAGTAATCCAATGTACTCCAAACTGTGTGATGCCATGCCTTATGCTTCATTTATAATCCCTTACTCAAGGAGCACCAATGATTAGTTTAGAATGATCATTTTAACTGGCCGATCAACTTGACATGTCCGCACTAAATCGTCTCTAACTTTTTATTTACAGTACAGAATGACACGAATCCAACTCAAACGTTAAGCTAGCTCAATTTTCTATATTGTGACACCATGTGAGACTAAAATAGCTACGAAAAAGAATCCAAGTTATCCAATGTATCCATAACTGTGTGATGACATGAATTATGCTTCATTTATTAGCCTTAACTCAAGGAGCACCAATGATTAGTTTAGAAAGATCATTTTAACTGGCCGATCAACTTGACATGTCTACACTTAATCAACCGTAAATTTTGATTTAGAGTTCAAAATATCCGGAATCCAATGCCCACGTTAAGCTAGCACAATTTTCTATATTGTGACAAAATTTAAAACTGAAATAGCTACGTCGAAGCCTCAAAGTAGTCCAAACTATTCCGAAATGTGTGATGCCTTGCATTATGCTTCTTTTATAAGACTTTACTCAAGGACCACCTATGATAAGTTTAGAATGATCATTTTAACTAGATGATCAGCTTGACATTCCCGCACTAAATCGTCTTTAACTTTTGATTTAGAGCTCAAAATGACATGAGTTCGATGCCCACGTTAAGCTAGCTCAATTTCCCATTATTGTGAAACTGTTTGATGCAATGCATTATGCTTCATTTATAAGCCTTTACTCGAGAGGCACCAGTGATCAGTTTAGAATGATCTTTTTAATTGGCGGATCAACTTGACATGTCCGTACTAATCGTTTGTAACTTTTGATTCAAAGTTTAAAATGACATAAATCCAATGCCCACGTTAGGCTACCCCAATATTCAATATTGTCACAAAATTTAATTTTGAAATACCTACGAAAAAGCATCCAAATAAACCAAACTAGCCCAACCTGCGTGGTTTCATCTGTAAGCCTTTACTTAAGAAGTAGCAATGATCAGTTTAGAATGGTAATTTTAACTGGCGGATAACAAGACATGACCGCATGAAATCTTCTGTAACTTTTGATTTAAAGTTCAAAATGACACGAATCAACCGCCCACACTAAACTGGCTCAATTTTCTATATTGTGACAACATTTGAGATTGAAAGAGCTACAACAAAGCCAGCAAGTAATCCAATGTATCTCAAACTGTGTGATGCCATGCATTATGCTCCATTTGTAAGCTATTTTTCAAGGATCACTGATGATCAGTTTAGAATGATCATTTTAACTGGGCAATCAACTTGACATTTCCACAATAAATCTTCTGTAAGTTCTAATTTAGAGTTCAAAATGACACAAATCCAACGCCCACGTTAAGCTAGCCAAATTTTCAATATAGTTATAAAATTTATGTCCAAAATAGCTACGAAAAAGAATCCAAGTAATCCTATATATCCCAAACTCTGTGATGCCATGCACTATGGTTCATTTATAAACCTTTACTCAAGAAGCACCAATGATCAGTTTAGAATGATCATTTTAACTGGCCGATCAACTTAACATATCTGCTTTAAATCGAACTTTAATTTTGATTTAGAGTTCAAAATGACACGAATGTAATGCCCACGTTAAACTAGCTCAATTTTTTATATTGTGACAAGATTTGAGAATGAAAGAGATACGACAAAGCCTTTAAGTAATCAAATGTATCCCAACATGCGTGATGCCATGCATTATGCTTCATTTATAAGCCTTAAATCAAGGAGCATCAATGATAAGTTTAGAATGATCATTTTAACTAGCTGATCAGCTTGACATGTCCGTACTAATGTACTCCGAACTGCAGATGCCATGCATTATGCTTCATTTATAATCCTTAAATCAAGGACCACCAATGGTTTAAAATGATCATTTTAACTGGCTGATCAACTTGACATGTCCGTACTAAATTGTTTGTAACTTTTTATTTAGAGTTCAAAATGACACAAATCCAACACCTACGTTAAGCTAGCTAAATTTTGTATATTGTAACAACATTTGAGACTAAAATAGCTACGACAAAACCTCCAAGTAATCCAATGTATCCCGAACAGCGTGATGCCATGAATTATGCTTCATTTATAAGCCTTTATTCAAGGAGCACCAATGATTTTAGAAAGATCATTTTAACGGGCCGATCAACTTGACATGTCTGCACTTAATTGTCAGTAAATTTTGATTTAGAGTTCAGAATGACAGGAATCCGATGCCCACGTTAAGCTACTCAATTGTTTATATTGTGACAAAATTTAAGACCGAAATAGCTACGTCGAAGCCTCTAAGTAATCCAAACTATTCCGAACTGCGTAATGCCATGCATTAGCTTCTTTTATAAGCCTTTACTCAAGTAGCACCAATGATAAGTTTAGCATGATCATTTTAACTAGCTGATCAGCTTGACATGTCCGCACTAAATCGTTTTTAACTTTTGATTTAGAGCTAAAAAAAACATGAGTCCGATGCCCACGGTACGCTAGCTCAATTTTCCATTATTGTGATAGCATTTAAGACTAAAAGAGCAATGAAAAAGCATCCAAGTTATCCAATGTATACCAAACGGCATGGTGCCATGCATTTTGCTTCATTTATTAGCTTATTTAAGTAGCACCATTGATCCGTTTAGAATGATCATTTTAACTGGCCAATCAATTTGACATGGCCGCACTAAATAGTCTGTAACTTTTGATTTATAGTTCAAAATGACATGAGTCCAACGGCCACGTTAAGCTAGATCAAATTTCCATATTGTGATAACATTTGAGACCGAAGAGCTACGAAAAAGCCTCGAAAGTAATCCAATGTATCTCAAACTACGTGATATCCTGCATTATGCTTCTTTTATAAGCCTTTTACTCAAGAAGCACCAATGATCAGTTTAGAATGGTCATATTAACTGGCCTATAACTTTACATATCTACACTAAATCGTCCGTCACTTTTTATTTAGAGGTCAGAATGACACGAATCCAATGCCCGCGTTAAGCTAGCTCAATTTTCTATATTTTGACAACATTTAAAACTCAAAGAGCTACGAAAAAGCCTCTAAGTAATCCAATGTATCCCAAACAGCCTGATGCCATGCATTATTCTTCATTTACATTTCTTTACTCAAGGATCACCAAAGATCAGTGTAGAATTATAATTTTAACAGGCCGATCAACTTGACACGTCCACCCTAAATCGTCCGTAACTTTTGATTTAGACTTGAAATTACACAAATCCAATGCCCACGTTAAGCTAGCCCAATTTTCGATATTGTGGCAAAATTTAAGTCTGAAATACCTACGACAAAGCATCCAAGTAATCCAATCTATCCCATACTGTGTGATGCCATGCATTATGCTTCATTTATAAGCCTTTACTCAAGAAGCACCGATGATCATTTTAGAATGAACATTTTAATTGGTAGACCAACTTGACATGTCAGCACTAAATCGTCCATAAATTTTAATTCAGAGTTCAAAACGACACAAATACAACACCCATTTTAAGCTAGCCCAATATTTGATATTGTGACAAAATTTAATTTCAAAATACCTACGACAAAGCATCCAAATAATCCAAACTAGCCCAAACTGCGTGATGCTAGACATTAGGTTTCATTTATAAGCCTTTACTTAAGAAGCAACAATGATCAGTTTAGAATGATCATGTTAAGTGGCGGATAACAAGAGATGTCCGCACGAAATCATCTATAACTTTTGATTTAGAGTTCAGAATGACATGAATCAACCACACACGCTAAGCTGGCTCAATTTTCTATATTGTGACAACATTTGAGATCGAAAGATCTACAACAAAGCCTCCAAGTAATCAAATATATCCCAAATTGCGTGATGCCATGCATTATGCTTCATTTATAAGCGTTTACTCAAGGAGCAGCAATGATCTGTGTAGAATGATCATTTTAACTTGCCGATCAACTTGACATGTCCAAACTAAATCTTCTGTAAGTTCTGATTTAGATTTCAAAATGACATAAATCCAACGCCCACGTTAAGCTAGCCTAATTTTCATTACAATTACAAAATTTAAGTCTGAAAAAGCTACGACAAAACCTTCAAGTAATCCAATATATCTCAAACTGCGTGATGCCATGCATTATGCTTCATTTATAAGCCTTTACTTAAGAAGCACCAATGGTCAGTTGAGAATGATCATTTTAACTGGCCGATCAACTTAACATCTCTGTACTAAATCGACCTTAAATTTTGATTTAGAGTTCAAAATGACACGAATACGATGCCCACGTTAAGCTAGCTCAATGTTTTATATTGTGACAAGATTTGAGACTGAAAGGGCTATGACAAAGCTTTCAAGTAATCAAATGTATCCCAAACTGTGTGATGCCATGCATTATGCTTCAATTATAAGCCTTAAATCAATGAGCACCAACGATAAGTTTAGAATGATCATTTTAACTAGTTGATCAGCTTAACATGTCCACACTAAATCGTGTTTAACTTTTGATTTAGAGCTCAAAATAACATGAGTCCGACGCCTACGTTAACCTAGCTCATTTCCCATTTTTGTGACACCATTTAAGACTAAAAGAGCAACGAAAAAGCATCCAAATAATCCAATGTATCCCAAACTGCGTGATGCCATGTATTTGCTTCATTTATAAGCCTTTACTTAAGAAGTACTAATGATCAGTTTAGAATAATCATTTTAACTAGCCGATCAATTTGACATGTCCGTACTAAATAGTCCGTAAGTTTTGATTTATAGTTCAAAATGACACGAATCCAACACCCACGTTAAGCTAGCTAAATTTTGTATATTCTTACAACATTTGAGAGTGAAAGAGCTACTAAAAAGCCTCCAAGTAATCCAATGTACTCCCAACTGCATGATACCATGCATTATGCTTCATTTATAATCCTTTACTCAATGAGCACCAATGATTAGTTTAGAATGATCATTTAACTGGCCGATCAACTTGATATGTCCACACTAAATCTTTTGTAACTTTTTATTTAGAATTAAGAATGACACAAATCCAACACCCACGTTAAGCTAGCTAAATTTTGTATGTTGTGACAACACTTGAGACTAAAAAAGCTACGACAAAGCCTCCAAGTAATCCAATGTATCCCGAAGAGTGTGATGCCATGCATTATGCTTCACTTATAAACCTTTATTCAAGGAGCACGAATGATAATTTTAGAATGATCATTTTAACTGGCCGATCAACTTGACATATACACACTAACTCGTCCGTAACTTTTGATTTAGAGTTCAAAATGACACAAATCCAACGCCCACGTTAAGCTAGCCCAATTTTCGATATTGTGAAAAATTTAAGTCCAAAATACCTATGACAAAGCGTCCAACTAATCGAGTCTATCCCAAATTGCGATGCCATGTATTATGATTCATTTATAAGACTTTACTCAAGAAGCATCAATTATCAGTTTAGAATGATCATTTTAACTGGCGGATCAACTTGACATGTCCGCACTAAAAAGCCTCCAAGTAATCCAATGTATCCCAATATGTGTGATGCCAAGCACTATGCTTCATTTATAAGCCTTTACTCAAGAATCACCAATGATCAGTTTAGAATGATAATTTTAATTGGCCGATCAACTTAACATATCCGCACTAAATCATTCGTAAATTTTGTTTTAGAGGTCAAAATCACACGAATCAAAAGCCCACCTTAAGCTAGCTTAAATTTTTATATTGTGACAACATTTGAGACTGAAAGTGCTACGACAAAGCCTCCAAGTAATCCAATGTATCTCATATTGCGTGATGCATTATGCTTCATTTATAGGCCGATATTCAAGGAGCACCAATGATCAGTTTAGAATGATCATTTTAACCGACGGATAAGCTTGACATGTCCACACTAAATCGTCCTCAACTTTTCATTTAAAGCTCAATGGCATGAGTCCAACACCCACGTTAAGATAGGCTCAATTTTCTATATTTTGACAACATTTGAGACTGAAGAGTTATGAAAAAGTCTCCAAGTAATCAATTGAATACCAAACAGCGTGATGCCATGCATTATGCTTCATTTATATACCTTTATTTAAGGAGCACCAATGATCAGTTTAGAATAATCAATTTAACTCTCCGGTCAACTTGACATGTCCGAACTAAATCGTACGTAACTTTTGATTTAGTATTCAGAATGACACGAATCCAACGCCCATGTTAAGCTAGCTCAATTTTCCATATTGTGACAACATTTGAGACTGAAAGAGCTACGAAAAAGCCTCGACGTAATCCAGTGTAACCAAAACTGCGTGATGCCATGCATTATGCTTCATTTATAAGCCTTTACTCAAGAAGCACCAATGATCAGTTTAGAATGATCAGTTTAGAATGATCATTTTAACTGGCTGATCAACTTGACATGACCGAACTAAATCAAATGTAACTTTTGATTTAGAGTTAAGAATGACATGAATCCAACACCCACGTTAAACAAGCTAAGTTTTATATATTGTTACATCATTTGAGACTAAAAGATCTTTGAAAAAGCCTCCAAGTAATCCAATGTACTCTAAACTGCGTGATGCCATGCATTATGCTTCATTTATAATCCTTTACTCAAGGAGCACCAATGATTAGTTTAGAATGATCATTTTAACAGGCCGATAAACATGACATGTTCGCACTTAATGGTCTGTAACTTTTAATTTAGAGTTAAAAATTACACGAATCCAACACCCACGTTAAGCTAGCTAAATTTTCTATATTTTGACAACATTTGAGACTAAAGGAGCTACGACAAAGCCTCTAAGTAATCTAATGTATCCCAAACTGTGTGATGCCATGCATCATGTTTCATTTATTAGCCTAAACTCAAGGAGCACCAATGATTAGTTTAAAAAGATCATTTTAACAGGCCGATCAACTTGACATATCCGCACTTAATCGTCCGTAAATTTTGATTTAGAGTTAACAATGACAGAAATCCGATGCCCACATTAAGCTAGCTCAATTTTCTATATGATACAAATTTAAGACCGAAATAGCTACTTCGAAACCTCTAAGTAATCCAAACTATTACAAAGTGCGTGATGCCATGCATTATACTTCTTTTATAAGCTTTTACTCAAGGAGCACCAATGATAAGTTAATGATCATTTTAACTAGCTGATCATCTTGACATTTCCGCACTAAATCATCTTAATCTTTTGATTTAGAGCTCAAAATGACATGAGTCCGACGCCCACGTTAAGCTAGCTCAATTTCCCATTATTGTGACAACATTTGACACTAAAAGAGCAACACAAAAGCGTCCAAGTAATCCAATGTATCCGGAACTGCATGATACCACACATTTTGCTTCATTTATAAGCCTTTACTTAAGAAGCACAAATGATCAATTTAGAATGCTCATTTTAACTGGCCGATCAATTGGATATGTCTGCACTAAATAGTCCGTAATTTTTTTTATAGCTCAAAATGACATGAGTCCAACGCCAACGTTAACCTAGCTCAATTTTCCAAATTGTGACAACATTTGAAACTAAAAGAGCTACGAAAAACCCTCGAAGTAATCCAATATATCCTAAACAGCGTGATGACATGCATTATGCTTCTTTTATAAGCCTTTTACTCAAGAAGCACCAATGATCAGTTTAGAATGGATCATTTTAACTGTCCTATCAACTTGACATGTCCACACTAAATCGTATGTACCTTTTCATTTAGTGTCCAGAATGACACGAATCCAACACCCACATTATGCTAGCTCAATTTTCTATATTGTGACAATATTTGAGATTGAAAGAGCTACGACAAAGCCTCCAAGTAATCCAATGTATCACACAATGCGTGATGTCATGCATTAAGCTTCATTTATAGGCCTTTACTTAAGGATCACCAATGATTAGTTTAAAATGATCATTTTAACTGGCAGATCAACTTGATACGTCCTCACTAAATCGTCTGTAACTTTTGAATTAGAGTTCAAAATAACACAAATCCAACGCTTACATTAAGCTAGCCCAAATTTTGATATTGTGACAACAGTTAAGTCTCAAATACCTACGACAAAGCGTCCACGTAATCCAATCTATCACAAACTTTATGATGCCATGCATTAAACTTCATTTATAAGCATTTACTCAAGAAGCACCAATGATCAGTTTAGAATGATCATTTTAACTGTCCAATCAATTTGACATGTCTGCACTGAATTGTCTGTAACTTTTGATTTAAAGTTCAAATTGACATGAGCCCAACGCCCACGTTATGCTAGCTCAATTTTCCATATTGTGACAACATTTTAGATTGAAAGAGCTATGAAAAAGCATCCAAGTAATCCAATGTATCCCAAACAGCGTGATGCCATGCATTATGGTTCATTTATAATCCTTTACTCAAGAAGCAACAATGGTCAGTTTAGAATGATCATTTTAACTGACCAATCAACTTGACATGTCTGCACTAATTTGTACATAACTTTTGATTTAAAATTCAGACTGGCAGGTATCCAACGCCCACGTTAAGCTAACTCAATTTTCCTTAATGTGACAACATTTGAGATTGAAAGAGCTACGAAAAAGTCTTGACGTAATCCAGTGTATTCCAAATTGCGTGATACCATGCATTATACTTCATTATAAGCCTTTACTCAAGAAGCACCAATGATCATTTTAGAATGATCATTTTATTGGCTGATCAACTTGACAAGACCGGACTAAATCGTCTGTAACTTTTGATTTAGAGTTCAGAATGATACGAATCCAACACCCACATTAAGCTAGCTAAATTCTACATATTGTGACAAGTTGTCACTGACAAGATTTGAGACTGAAAGAATTACGAAAAAGCCTCCAAATAATCCAATGAATACCAAACTGCGTGATGTCATGCATTATTCTTCATTTATAAATCTTTACTCAAGGAGAACAAATGATTAATTTAGAATGATCATTTTAACTGGCCGATCAACTTGACATGCTCTTACTAAATCGTTTGTAACTTTTTATTTAGAATTCAGAATGACACGAATCCAACACCCATGTTAAGCTAGCTCAATTTTCTATATTGTGACAATATTTGCGAATGAAAGAGCTACGTAAAAGAATCCTAGTAATCCAATGTATCCCAAACAGCGTGATGCTATGCATTATGCTTTACTTATAAGCCTTTACTCAAGAAGCACCAATGATCAGTTTATAATGATCATTTTAACTGGCCGATCAACTTGACATGTCCACACTAAATCGTCCGTAACTTTTGATTTAGAGTATGGAATGACACGAATCCAACGCGCACACTAAGCTATCTCAATTTTCTATCTTGGGACAACATTTGAGACTGAAAGAGCTACGACCAAGCCTTGACATAATCCAATGTATCCCAAAGACGGTGATGCCATGCATTATGCTTCATTTATTAGCCTTTACTCAAGAAGCACCAATGATCAGTTTATAATGATCAGTTTATAATGATCATTTTACTGGTTGATCAACTTGACATGTCCACACTAAATCTTTCGTAACTTCTGATTTGGAGTTCAAAATGACACAAATCTAACGCTTACGTTAAGCTAGCCCAATTTTCAATACTGTTACAAATTTTAAGTCCAAAATAGCTATGACAAAGTTTCCAAGTAATCCAATATATCCCAAACTGCGTGATGACATGCATTATGCTCCATTTACAAGCTTTTACTCAAGAAGCACCAATGATCAGTTTAGGATGATCATTTTAACTTGCCGATCAACTTAACATGTCCACACTAAATCGTCCATAACTTCTGGTTTAGAGTTCAAAATGACACATATCCAACACATGTCCGCACTAAATCATCTGTAACTTTTGATTTAAACTTGAGAATAACACGAATCAACTGCCCACGCTAAGGTAGACCAATTTTCTATATTTTGACAACATTTGAGACTTAACGAGCTATGACAAAACCTAAAAGTAATCCAATGTATCCCAAATTACGTGATGCCATGCATTATGTTTCATTTATAAAGTTTTAATCAAGGAGAAACAATGATGAGTTTAGATAGAAATCCATCGCCCACGTTAAGCTTTCCCCAATTTCGACACTGTGGTAAAATTTAAGTCCGAAATACCTACGACAAAGCGTCCAAGAAATCCAATCTATCCCAAACTGCGTGATTCCATGCATTATGCTTCATTTATAACCCCTTATTAAGGAAGCACCAATGATCAATTTGGAATGATCATTTTAACTAGCAGAACAACTTGAAATGTCCGCACTAAATCATCTGTAACTTTTGATTCAGAGTGCTGAATGACACGAACCAACCGTCCACGCTAAGCTAGCTCAATTTTTTTTTATCTTGGGACAACATTTAAGACTGAAAGAGCTACAATAAAGCCTCCAATTAATCCAATGTATCACAAACTGAGTGATGCCATGCATTATGCTTCATTTATGGGCTTTTACTCAAGGAGCACCAATGATCAGTTTAGAATGATAATTTTAAGTGGACGATCAACTTGACATGTTCACACTAAATCTTCTGTAACTTCTGATTTAGAGTTCAAAATGACACAAATCTAACACCCACGTTAAGCGAGCCCAATTTTCAATACTGTTAAGAAATTGAAGTCCAAAATATCAATGATAGAATGTCCAAATAATCCAATATATGCCAAACTGCGTGATGACATGTATTATGCTTCATTTATAAGCCTTTACTCAAGGAGCACCAATGATCAGTTTAGAATGAACATTTTAACTGGCCGATCAATTTGACATGTCCATACTAAATCGTTCATAACTTCTGATTTAGAGTTCAAAATATCACAAATCCAACGCCCACACTAAGCTAACCCAATTTTAAGTCATCTAACAAAATTTAATTCCAAAATAGCTACGACAAATCATCCAAGAAATCCAATGTATCGAAAACTGGGTGTTGCAATGCATTATTCTTCATTTGTAAACCTTTGCTCAATGAACACCAATGATTTGTTTAAAATGATCATTTTAACTAGCTGATCAACTTGACATGTCCGTACTAAATCATCTTCAACATTTGATTTAGATCTCAAAATGACATGAATCCAACGCCCACGTTAATCTAGCTCAATTTTCAATACTATGACAACATTTGAGACTGAAATAGCTATGACAAAGCCTCCAAGTAATCCATGCATTATGCTTTATTTGTAAAACTTTTCTCAGCGAGCACCAATGATCATTTTAGAATGATCATTTTAACTAGCTGATCAACTTTACATAACCGCACTAAATCGTCTTTTAAATTTGATTTAGAGCTCAAAATGACATGAATACAATGCCCACATTAATCAAACTCAATTTTCAATATTGTGACAACATTTGTGACTGAAATAGCTGGGACAAAGCCTCCAAGTATTCCAATGTCTCCCAAACTGCGTGATGTCACACATTATTCTTCATTTATAAGCCTTTACTCAAGGACCACCAATGATCAGTTTAGAATGATCATTTTAACTGGCTGATCAACTTGACATGTACGCACTAAATCGTCCATAACTTCTGGTTTAGAGTTCAAAATGACACATATCCAACACCCTCATTAAGCTAGCTCATATTTTATATTGTGACAACATTTGAGACTGAAAGATATGCGACAAAGCCTCGAAATAGTCCAATGTATCCCTAACTGCGTGACGCCATCCATTATTCTTTATTTATAAGCGTGTAATCAATGAGCACCAATGATAAGTTTTGTTGATCGTTTTAACTAACTGATCATCTTGACATGTCCGCACTAAATCGTCTTTAATTTTTGATTTAGAGCTCAAAATGATATTTTTCCAACGCCAATGTTAAGCTAGTTCGATTTCCCATTTTGTGACAGCAATTAAGATTGAAATAGCTACAACAAAGCCTCCAAGTAATCCAATCTATCCCAAACTCCGTAATGCCATGCATTTTGCTTCATTTATAAGAATTTAGTTAAGAAGCACCAATCGTCTGTTTGTAATAATCATTTTAACTAAACAATCAATTTGACAAGTCCGCATCAAAGTAATCCAATGTATCCCAAATTAAGTGATGCCATGCATAATGCTTCATTTATAAGCCTTTACTCAACAAGCACCAATGATCAGTTTAGGATGATCATTTTAACTGGCGGATCAACTTGACATGTCCACACAATTATCCGTAACTTTGATTTGGAGTCCAGAATGACACGAATCCAACCCCACGCTAAGCTAGCTCAATTTTCTATATTGTGCGAACATTTAAGTCCGAAAGACCGACGAGAAAGCATCCAAGTAATCCAATCTATCCCAAACTTTGTGATGCCATGCTTTTTACTTCATTTATAAGCCTTTACTCAAGAAGCACCAATGATCAGTTTAGAATGATCATTTTAACTACTCGATAAATTTGACATGTGCGCACTAAATCATCCATAACTTCTGATTTAGACTTCAAAATGACACGAATATACCGCCCACAATAAGCTAGACCAATTTTCAATATTGTGACAACATTTGAGATGTAAAGAACTACGACAAGACCTCCAGGTACTGCAATGTATCACAAAATGCGCGATGTCATGCACTATGCTTCATATATAAGCCTTTTCTCAAGTAGCACCAATGATCGATTTAGACTGATGATTCTAGCTAGCCAATCATCTTGATATGTCCACACTAAATCGTTTGTAACTTTTGATTTATAGTTTGAAATGACACAAATCCAACGCCCACATTAAGGAAACCAAAATTTTGATATTTTGACAACATTTAAGTCGAAAATTCGTACGAGAAAGCATCCCAGTAATCCAATCTATCCCAAACTTTGTAATGCCATGCATTATACTTCATTTATAAGCTTTTACTCAAGAAGCACCAATGATCAGTTTAGAATGGTCATTTTAACTCCCGGATCAATTTGGCATGTCCGCACTAAATCATCTGTAACTTTTGATTTAAACTTGAGAATAACACGAATCAACTGCCCACGCTAAGGTAGACCAATTTTCTATATTTTGACAACATTTGAGACTTAACGAGCTATGACAAAACCTAAAAGTAATCCAATGTATCCCAAATTACGTGATGCCATGCATTATGTTTCATTTATAAAGTTTTAATCAAGGAGAAACAATGATGAGTTTAGATTGATCATTATAATTGGCCGACCAATTTTCTATATTGTGACAACATTTGAAATGTAAAGAACTACGACAAAACCTCCAAGTACTGCAATGTATCACAAAATGCGCGATACCATGCACTATGCTTCATATATAAGCCTTTACCCAAGTAGCACCAATGATCGATTTAGAATGATGATTCTAGCTAGCCGATCAACTTGATATGTCCACACCATAAATGCATTATTCTTCATTTGTAAACCTTTGCTCAATGAACACCAATGATCTGTTTAAAATGATCATTTTAACTAGCTGATCAACTTGACATGTCCGTAATAAATCGTCTTCAACATTTGATTTAGATCTCAAAATGACATGAATCCAACGCCCACGTTAATCTAGCTCAATTTTCAATATTATGACAACATTTGAGACTGAAACAGCTACGACAAAGCCTCCAAGTAATCCATGGATTATGCTTTAATTGTAATCCTTTTCTCAGAGAGCACCAATGATCATTTTAGAATGATCATTTTAACTAGCTGATCAACTTTACATAACCGCACAATCGTCTTTAAAATTTGATTTAGTGCTTAAAATGTCATGAATCCAACGCCCACGTTAATCAAACTCTATTATCAATATTGTGACAACATTTGTGACTGAAATAGCTGAGACAAAGCCTCCAAGTATTACAATGTCTCCCAAACTGCGTGATGCCACACATTATTCTTCATTTATAAGCCTTTACTCAAGGACCACCAATGATCAGTTTAGAATGATCATTTTAACTGGCTGATCAACTTGACATGTACGCACTAAATCGTCCATAACTTTTGATTTAGAGTCAGAATGACACGAATCCAATACCGACATTAAGCTAGCTCAAGTTCTATATTGTGACTATATTTAAGATCGAAATAGCTACGAAAAAGCCTTGATATAATCCAATCTATCCCAAACAGCATGATGCCATGCATTATGCTTCATTTGTAAACCTTTGCTCAATGAGCACCAATGATATATTTAGAATGATCAACTTAACTAGCCGATAAACTTGAAATATCCGCACTAAATCGTCAATAACTTTTTATTTAGAGTTCGGAATGACATGAATCCAATGCCCACGTTAAGCTATCTCAATATTGAATATTGTGACAGCATTTGAGACTAAAAGAGCTAAGACAAGGCCTCCAAGTAATCCAATGTATCACAACAAAATTTTTAGTCCGAAATTCCAATGACAAAGCGTCCAAGTAATCCAATATATCCCAAACCTTGGTGATGCCATGCATTATACTTTATTTATAAGACTTTACTCAAGAAACACCAAAGATCAGTTTAGAATGATCATTTTAACTCCCAAATCAATGTGAGATGTCCACATTAAATCATCTGTTCCTTTTAATTTAGAGTTTTGAATGACACGAATCAACCGCCCACGCTAATCTAGCCCAATTTTCTATATTGTGACAACATTTGATACTGAAAGAGCTACGACAAAGTGTGCAACTAATCCAATATATCCTAAACTGTGTGATGCCATACATTATGTTTCATTTATAAGCCTTAACTCAAGGAGAAACAATGATCAATTTAGAATGTTCATTTTAATTGGCAGATCAACTTGACCTGTCCACACTAAATTGTCCGTAACTTATGATTTAGTGTTCATAATGACATAAATCCAACGCCCATGTTAAGCTAGCTCGATTTTCAATATTGTTACAAAATAACTACAACAAAGCGTTCAAGTAATCCAATGTATCGAAGACTATGTGATGTCATGCATTATGCTTCATTTGTAAACCTTTGCCCAATGAGCACCAATGATCTGTTTAAAATGATCATTTTAACTAGCTGATCAAATTGACATGCCCGTGCTAAATCGTCTTTAACATTTGACTTAAAGCTCAAAATAACATCAATCCAACGCCCATGTTAAGCTAGCCCAATTTTCAATATTGTGACAACATTTGACAGTGAAAGCACTACGACGAAGCCTCTAAGTAATCCAATGTATCCCAAACTGCGTGATGCCATGCATTATGATTGATTTGTAAACCTTTGCTCAGTGAGCACCAATGATCAGTTTAGAATGATCAATTTAACTATTTAGCAACTTTACATAACCGCACCAAATCATCTTTAAATTTTGATTTAGAGCTAAAAATGACATGAATCCAACGTCCACATTAATCTAGCCCAACTTTCAATATTGTGACAACATTTGAGACCAAAATAACTAAGACAAAGGCTCCAAGTATTCTAATGTATTCGAAACTGCGTGATACCATGCATTATTCTTCATTTATAAGCTTTTACTCAAGGAGCACCAATGATCAATTTAGAATTATCATTTTAACTGGCTGATCAACTTGACATGTACACACTAAATCATCCGTAACTTTTGATTTAGAGTTCAGAATAACACGAATCCAATGCCCATGTTAAACTAGCTCAATATTCTATATTGTGACAAACTTTAACACCGAAATTGCTACTACAAAGCCTCTAAGTAATCCAGTCTATCAAAAACTGCGTGATGCCATGCATAATGCTTTTTTTTGTAAACCTTTGCTCTGTGAGCACCAATGATCTGTTTAGAATGATCATTTTAACTAGCTGATCAACTTTACATAACTGCACTGAATCGTCTTTAAAGTTTTATTTAGAGTTCAAAATGCCATGAATCAAACGCCCCCATTAATCTAGCTCAATTTTCAATATTGTGACAACATTTGTGACCGAAATAGCTGAAACAAAGCCTCCAAATATTCCAATGTCTCCCAAACTGTGTGATGCCATGCATTATTCCTCATTTATAAGCTTTTACTCAAGGAGCACTAATGATCAGTTTAGAATCATCATTTTAATTGGCTGCTTAACTTGACATGTACACAATAAGTCGTCCACAACTTTTGATTTAGACTCAGAATGACACGAATCCAATGCCCACGTTAAGGTAGCTCAATTTTTTATATTGTGACAAAATTTAAGACTGAAATAGCTACAACAAAGCCCTCATGTAATCCAATCAATCCCAAACTGCGTGATGCCATTCATTATGTTATATTTGTAAACCTTTGCTCAATGAGCAACAAGGATCAGTTTAGAATGATCAATTTAACTAACCGATAAACTTGACATGTCCACACTAAATCATCCGTAACTTTTGATTTAGGGTTCAGAATGACATGAAACCAATGCCTACGTTAAGCTAGGTCAATATTCTATATTGTGACAACATTTGAGACTGAAAGAGCTACGACAAATCCTCCAAGTAATCCAATGTATCACAAACTGCATGATGCCATGCATTAGACTTCATTTATAAGTCTTTACTCAAGGAGCACTAATGATCAGTTTATAATGATCACTTTAACTGGCCAATCAACCTGATACGTACAAACTAAATCGTCTGTAACTTTTGATTTAGAGTTCAGAATGACACGAATCAACCGCCCACGCTAAGCTAGCCGAGTTTTCTATAGTGTGACAAAATTTGACACTGAAAGAGGTACGACAATTGGTCCAAGTAATCCAATATATCCGGAACGTCGTGATGCCATGCATTTTGTTTCATTTATAAGCCTTTACTCAAGGAGCACCAATGATGAGCTTAGAATGATCATTATAACTGGCCGATCAACTTGACATATCCACACTAAATTTTCCGTAACTTTTGATTTAGAGTTCAAAATGAAACAAATCCAACACCCACTTTAAGCTAGCCCAAATTTCGATATTGTGACAAAATTTAATTCCGAAATACCTATAACAAAGCGTCCAAGTAATCCAATCTATTCCAAACTTTGTGATGGCATGCATTATACTTCATTTATAAGCCTTTACTCAAGAAACACCAATGATCAGTTTGGAATGATCATTTTAACTCCCAAATCAATTTCACATGTCCGCACTAAATCGTCCGTAACTTTTAATTTAGAGTTCAGAATGACACAAATCAACTTCCCAAGCTAAGCTAGCCCAATTTTCTATATCGTGACAACATTTGAGACTGAAACAGCTACGACAAAGTGTCCAAGTAATCCAATATATGCCAAACTACGTGATGACATGCATTATGTTTCAGTTATAAGTCTTTACTCAATGAGCACCAATGATCAGTTTTGAATGATCTTTTTAAGTGGCCGATCAACTTGACATGTCCACAATAAATTGTCATTAACTTCTGATTTAGAGTTCAAAATGACATAACTCCAACGCCAACGTTAAGCTAGCCAAATTTTCAATATTTTTACAAAATATAAGCTAGAAATAGCTACGAGAAAGCGTCCAGGTAATCCATTGTATCAATGACTATGTGATGTCATGCATTATACTTCATTCGTAAACTTTTGCTCAATGAGCACCAATGATCTGTTTAAAATTATCATTTTATCTAGCTGATCAACTTTTCATTCCCGAATTAAATTGTCTTTAATATTTGATTTAGAGCTCAAAATGACATCAATCAAACAACCATGTTAAGCTAGCCCAATTTTCAATATTGTGACAACATTTGAGAGTGAAAGCGCTATGACGAAGCCTCCAAGTAATCCAATGTATTCCAAACTGCGTGATGCCATGCATTATTCTTCATTTGAAAACCTTTTCTCAGTGAACACCAATGATCAGTTTAGAATGATCAATTTAATTATTCGAGAAACTTTACATAACCACACCAAATCATCTTTAAATTTTTATTTAGAGCTAAAAATGACATGAATCCAACGTCCACGTTAATCTAGCTCAATTTTCAATATTGTGACAACATTTGTGACCGAAATGGTTGAGACAAAGTCTCCAAGTATTCAAATGTATTCCAAATTGAGTGATGCCATGCATTATTCTTCATTTATAAGCTTTTACTCAAGGAGCACCAATGATCAATTTACAATTATCATTTTAACTGGCTGATCAACTTGACATGTACACAATAAATCGTCCGTAACTTTTGATTTAGAGTTCAGAATAACACGAATCCAACGCTCATGTTAAGCTAGCTGAATATTCTATATTGTGACAAACTTTAAGACCAAAGTTGCTAAGACAAAGCCTCCAAGTAATCCAATCTATCAAAAACTACGTGATGCCATGCATTATGCTTTTTTTGTAAGCCTTTGCTCAGTGAGCAACAATGATCTGTTTAGATTGATCATTTTAACTAGCTGATCAACTTTACATAACTGCGCTGAATCCTCTTTTAAGTTTTATTTAGAGCTCAAAATGACATGAATCCAACACCCACATTAATCTAGCCCAATTTTCAATATTGTGACAACATTTTTGACCGAAATGGCTGAGACAATGCCTCCAAGTATTCCAATGTCTCCCAAGCTGTGTGATGCCAGGCATTATTCCTCATTTATAAGCTTTTACTCAAGGAGCACCAATGATCAGTTTAGAATCATCATTTTAATTTGCTGATCAACTTGACATGTATGCACTAAATCGTCCATAACTTTTGATTTAGAGTCAGAATGACACGAATCCAATGCCGACGTTAAGCTAGCTCAATTTTCAATACTGTGAAAAACTTTAAGACCAAATTTGCTACGACAAAGCCTCTATGTAATCCAATCTATCCCAAACTGCGTGATGCCATGCATTATGCTTCATTTGTAAACCTTTACTCAAGGAGCACCAGTGATCAGTTTATAATGATCATTTTAACTAGCCGATCAACTTGACATGTCCACACTAAATTGTCCGTAACTTCTTATTTAGAGTTGAAAATGACATAAATCCAACGCCCACGTTAAGCTAGCCAGATTTTCAATATTGTTACAAAATATAAGTCAGAAATAGCTACGACAAAGCATCCAAGTAATCCAATGTATCGAAGACTATGTGATGTCAACCATTATCCTTCATTTGTAAACTTTTGCTCAATGCGCACCAATGATCTGTTTAAAATGATCATTTTAACTAGCTGATCAACTTGACATTCCCGTACTAAAACGTCTTTAACATTTTATTTGGAGCTCAAAGTAACATCAGTCCAACTCACACGTTAATATACTCAATTTTCAATATTGTGACACCACTTGAGAGTAAAAGCGCTATGACGAACCCTCCATCTAATCCAATCTATCCCAAACTGCGAGATGCCACGCATTATGCTTCATTTGTAAAGCTTTGCTAAATGAGAACCAAGGATGAGTTTAGAATGATCAATTTAACGAGCCGATAAACTTGATATGTCCGCACTAAATCATCCGTAACTTTTTTTTAGAGTTCAGAGTGACATGAATCCAATGCTCACGTTACGCTAGATCAATATTCTATATTGTGACAAAATTTAAAACCGAATTAGCTATGAAAAAGTCTCCAAGTAATCCAATCTATTCCAAACTGCATGATACCATGCATTATGCATATGTATACCTTTGCTCAATGAGCACTAATGATCATTTTAGAATGATCAAATTGACTAGCGGATAAACTTGACATGTCTGCATTAAATCGTCCATAACATTTGATTCAGAGTTAAGAATGACATGAATCCCCACACCCACGTTAAGCTAGCTCAATTTTCTATATTGCGAAAAAATTTAATACAGAAATAATTACGACTAAGATTCCAGGTAATCCAATGTATCCCAAACTGTGTTATGTTCGTAGATTATGCATCATATATAAGCCTTTACTCAAGGAGCACCAATGTTCAGTTAACAATGACCATATTAACTCGCCGATCAACTTGACATATCCGCACTAAATCGACCGTCACTTTTGATTTAGAGTTCAGAATGACACGAATCCAATGCGCACATTAAGCTAGCTCAGTGTTCTATATTGTGAAAAAAATTTAATACCAAAATAGCTACGACAATGACTCCAAATAATCCAATGTATTCCAAACTACGTGATGCCATGCATTATACTTCATTTGTAAACTTTTGCTCAATGAGCACCAATGATCTGTTTAGAATAATCAATTTACCTAACTGATCAACTTGACATGTCTGCAATAAATCGTATATAACTTTTGATTTAGAGCTCAAAATGACATGAATCTAACATGCACGTTGAGGTAGCACATATTTCTATATTGTGCTAAATTTAAGACCAAAATAGCTAAAGCAAAGCCTACAAGTATCCGATATATCCCCAACCACGTGATACCATGCATTATGCTTCATTTATAAGCCATTACTAATGGAGTCGAATGATCAGTTTAGAATGATCATTTTAACTGGCCGATCAACTTGACATGTCCACACTAAATTATCCGTAACTTTTGATTTAGAGTTGAAAATGACATAAATCATATGCCCACATTAAGCTAGCCAAATTTTCAATATTGTTACAAAATATAAGTCAGAAATAGCTACGACAAAGCATCCAAGTAATCCAATGTATCGAAGACTATGTGATATCCATTATCCTTCATTTGTAAACTTTTGCTCAATGAGCACCAATTATCTGTTTAAAATGATCATTTTAACTAGCTGATCAACTTGACATACCCGTACTAAATTGTCTTTAACATTTGATTTAGAGCTCAAAATAACATCAGTCCTACTCACACGTTAATCTAGCTCAATTTTCAATATTGTGACACCATTTGAGAGTAAAAGCGCTACGACGAAGCCTCCATGTAATCCAATCTATCCCAAACTGCGTGATGCCATGCATTATGCTTTATTTGTAAATCTTTGCTAAATGAGAACCAAGGATCAATTTACAATGATTAATTTAACTTGCCGATAAACTTGATATATCCACACTGAATCGTCCGTAACTTTTTATTTAGAGTTCAGAGTGAAATGAATCCAATTCTCACGTTACGCTAGATCAATATTCTATATTGTGACAAAATTTAAAACCAAAATAGCTATGAAAAAGCCTCCAAGTAATCCAATCTATATCAAACAGCGTGATGCTATGCATTATGTTTCATTTGTAAACCTTTGCTCAAAGAGCACCAATGATTTGCTTAGGATGATTATTTTAAATCGCTGATCAAAGTTACATCACCACACTAAATGTTCTCTAAAATTTGATTTAGAGCTCAAAATAACGAGAATCCTGCGCCCATGTTAATCTAGCTCAATTTTCAATATTGTTACAACATTTGAGACCGAAATAGCTAAGATAAATCTTCCAACTAATCAAGTGTATCCCACACTGCGTGATGCCATGCATTATGTTTCATTTATAATCCTTTACTCAAGGATCACCAATGATTAGTTTAGAATGATCATTTTAACTTGCTGATCAACTTGACATGTATGCACTAAATCATCCGTAACTTTTGATTTAGAGTCAAAATGACATGAATCCAACGTCCACGATAAACTAACTCAATTTTTTATATTGTGACAACATTTGATACTGAAAAAGCTACCATAAAGCATTCAAGTAATCCAATCTATCCCACACTACATGATGCGTTGCATTATGCATCATTTGTAAACCTTTACTCAAGGAGCACCAATGATCAGTTAAGAATGATCAGTTAAGAATGATCATTTTAACTAGCCGATCAACTTGACATGTCCGCACTAAATCATCCCACGCTTTTGATTTAGAGTTAAGAATGACACAAATCCAATGCCCACGTTAACCTTGCTTAATGTTCTATATTGTGACAAAATTTAAGACCGAAATGGCTACAAAAAAGCCTCCAAGTAATCCAATCTATTCCAAACTGCATGATGCCATGCATTCTGCTATATTTGTATAACTTTGCTCAATGAGCACTAATGATTATTTTAGAATGATCAAATTGACTAACGGATAAACTTGACATGTCTGCATTAAATCGTCCATAACATTTGATTCAGAGTTAAGAATGACATGAATCCCCACACCCACCTTAAGCTAGTTCAATTTTCTATATTGTGAAAAAATTTAACACTTAAATAACTATGACTAAAATTCCAGGTAATCCAATGTATCCCAAACTATGTTATGTTCATAGATTATGCATCATATATAAGCCTTTACTCAAGGAGCACCAATGTTCAGTTAACAATGACCATATTAACTGGCCGATCAACTTGACATATCCGCACTAAATCATCCGTCATTTTTGATTTAGAGTTCAGAATGACACGAATCCAATGCGCACGTTAAGCTAGCTCAATGTTCTATATTGTGAAACAATTTAATACCGAAATAGCTCCATCACTTTTGATTTAGAGTTCAGAATGACATGAATCCAATGCGCACATTAAGCTAGCTCAATGTTATATATTGTGAAAAAAATTTAGTACCGAAATAGCTACGACAATGACTCCAAATAATCCAATGTATTCCAACACTCACATTAATCTAGCCCAATTTTCAATATTGTGACAACATTTGTGACCGAAATGGCTGAGACAATGCCTCCAAGTATTCCAATGTCTCCCAAATTGTGTGATGCCATGCATTATTCCTCATTTATAAGCCTTTACTCAAGGAGCACCAATGATTAGTTTAGAATCATCATTTTAATTTGCTGATCAACTTGACATGTACGCACTAAATCGTCCATAACTTTTGATTTAGACTCAGAATGACACGAATCCAATGCCGACGTTAAGCTAGCTCAATTTTCTATATTGTGACAAAATTGAAGACCAAAATAGCTACGACAAAGCCTCTATGTAATCCAATCTATCCCAAACTGCGTGATGCCATGCATTATGCTTCATTTGTAAACCTTTACTCAAAGAGCACTAATGATCAGTTTAGAATGATCATTTTAACTGCCCGATCAACCTGACACGTACACACTAAAACATCTGTAACTTTTGATTTAAAGTTCAAAATGTAACAAATCCAACGCCTACTTTAAGCTAGCCCGAATTTCGATGTTGTGACAAAATTTAAGTCCAAAATACCTATGAAAAAGTGTACAAGTAATCCAATATATCCTAACCTCTGTGATGCCATGCATTATACTTCATTTATAAGCCTATATTCAAGAAACACCAATGATCAGTTTAAAATGATCATTTTAACTTCCATATCAATTTGACATGTCCGCACTAAATCATCCGTAACATTTAATATAGAGTTCAGAATGACACGAATCAACCACCCACGCTAAGTTAGTCGATTTTTCAGTATTGTGACAACATTTGAGACTTAGAGAGCTACGACAAAGTTTACAAGTAATCCAATATATCCCAAACTACGTGATGCTATGCATTATGTTTCATTTATAAGCCTTTACTCAAGGAGCACCAGTGATCAGTTTATAATGTCATTTTAACTGGCCGATACTCTTGACATGTCCACACTAAATTGTCTGTAACTTCTGATTTAGAGTTGAAGATTACATAAATCCAACGCCCACGTTAAGCTAGCCAGATTTTCAATATTGTTACAAAATATAAGTCAGAAATAGCTATGACAATGCATCAAAGTAATCCAATGTATCGAAGACTATGTGATGTCATCCATTATCCTTCATTTGTAAACTTTTGCTCAATGATCACCAATGATCTGTTTAAAATGATCATTTTAACTAGCTGATCAACTTGACATGCCCGTACTAAATCGTCTTTAACATTTGATTTAGAGCTCAAAATAACATCAGTCCAACTCACAGGTTAATCTAGCTCAATTTTCAACGTTGTGACACCATTTGAGAGTAAAAGCGCTACGACGAATCCTCCATGTAATCCAATCTATCCCAAACTGCGTGATGCCATGCATTATGCTTCATTTGTAAAGCTTTGCTAAATGAGAACCAAGGATCAGTTTGGAATGATCAATTTAACTAGCTGATAAACTTGATATGTCCGCACTAAATCGTCCGTAACTTTTTTTTAGAGTTCAGAGTGACATGAATCCAATGCTCACATTACGCTAGATCAATATTCTATATTGTGACAAAATTTAAAACCGAAATAGCTATGAAAAAGCCTCCAAGTAATCCAATCTATATCAAACAGCGTGATGCTATGCATTATGTTTCATTTGTAAACCTTTGCTCAATGAGCACCAATGATCTGTTTAGAATGGTTCTTTTAAATAGCTGATCATAGTTACATCACCACACTAAATGTTATCTAAAATAAAATTTAGAGCTCAAAATAACGAGAATCCTGCGCCCATGTTAATCTAGCTTAATTTTCAATATTGTTACAACATTTGAGACCGAAATAGCTAAGATAAATCTTCCAACAAATCAAGTGTATCCCACACTGCGTGATGCCATGCATTATGTTTCATTTATAAGCCTTTACTCAAGGAGCACCAATGATTAGTTTAGAATGATCATTTTAACTTGCTGATCAACTTGACATGTATGCACTAAATCATCCGTAACTTTTGATTTCGAGTCAGAATGACATGAATCCAACGCCCACGATAAACTAACTCAATTTCCTATATTGTGACAACATATTATAATGAAAAAGCTACCACAAAGCATTCAAGTAATCCAATCTATCCTAAACTACATGATGCGTTGCACTATGCATCATCTGTAAACCTTTACTCAAGGAGCACCAATGATTAGTTAAGAATGATCATTTTATCTAGCCGATCAACTTGACATGTCCGCATTAAATCATCGCATGCTTTTGATTTAGAGTTCAGAATGATACAATCTCAATGCCCACGTTAACCTTGCTCAATGTTCTATATTGTGACAAAATTTAAGACCGAAATAGCTAAAAAAACCCCTCCAATAATCCATTCTATCCCAAACTGCATGATGACATGCATTATGCTATATTTTTATACCTTTGCTCAATGAGCACTAATGATCATTTTAGAATGATCAAATTGACTAGCGGATAAACTTGACATGTCTGCATTAAATCGTCCTTAACATTTGATTCAGAGTTAAGAATGACATGAATCCCCACACCCACGTTAAGCTAGCTCAATTTTCTATATTCTGAAAAAATTTAATACTGAAATAGCTACGACTAAGATTCCAGGTAATCCAATGTATCCCAAACTGTGTTATGTTCATACATTATCATCATATATAAGCCTTTTCTCAATGAGCACCAATGTTCAGTAAACAATGACCATATTAACTGGCCGATCAACTTGACATATCCGCACTAAATCGTCCATCACTTTTGATTTAGAGTTCAGATTGACATGAATCCAATGCGCACATTAAGCTAGCTCAATGTTCTATATTGTGAAAAAAATTTAATACCGAAATAGCTCCATCACTTTTGATTTAGAGTTCAGAATGACATGAATCCAATGCGCACATTAAGCTAGCTCAATGTTCTATATTGTGAAAAAAATTTAGTACCAAAATAGCTACGACAATGACTCCAAATAATCCAATGTATTCCAAACTACATGATGCCATGCATTATACTTCATTTGTAAACTTTTGCTCAATGAGCACCAATGATCTGTTTAGAATAATCAATTTACCTAACTGATCAACTTGACATGTCTACAAGAAATCGTACATAACTTTTGATATAGAGCTCAAAATGACATGAATCTAACATCCACGTTGAGGTAGCACATATTTCTATATTGTACTAAATTTAAGACCGAAATAGCTAAAACAAAGCCTACAAGTAATCCGATATATCCCTAACCGCGTGATACCATGCATTATGCTTCATTTATAAGCCATTACTAATGGAGTCAAATGATCAGTTTAGAATGATCATTTTAACTGGCCGATCAACTTGACATGTCCACACTAAATTGTCCGTAACTTCTGATTTAGAGTTGAAAATGACATAAATCATATGCCCACGTTAAGCTAGCCAAATTTTCAATATTGTTACAAAATATAAGTCAGAAATAGCTACAACAAAGTGGCCAAGTAATACAATGTATCGAAGACTATGTGATGTCATCCATTATCCTTCATTTGTAAACTTTTGCTCAATGAGCACCAATTATCTGTTTAAAATGATCATTTTAACTAGCTGATCAACTTGACATACCCGTACTAAATCGTCTTTAACATTTGATTTAGAGCTCAAAATAACATCAGTCCAACTCACACGTTAATCTAGCTCAATTTTCAATATTGTGACACCATTTGAGAGTAAAAGCGCTACGACGAAGCCTCCATGTAATCCAATCTATCCCAAACTACGTGATGCCATGCATTATGCTTTATTTGTAAATCTTTGCTAAATGAGAACCAAGGATCAATTTACAATGATTAATTTAACTTGCCGATAAACTTGATATATCCACACTGAATCGTCTGTAACTTTTTATTTAGAGTTCAGAGTGACATGAATCCAATGCTCACGTTACGCTAGATCAATATTCTATATTGTGACAAAATTTAAAACCGAATTAGCTATGAGAAAGCCTCCAAGTAATCCAATCTATATCAAACAGGGTGATGCTATGCATTATGTTTCATTTGTAAACCTTTGCTCAATGAGCACCAATGATCTGTTTAGAATGATTATTTTAAATAGCTGATCAATTTTACATAACCACACTAAATGTTCTCTAAAATTTGATTTAGAGCTCAAAATAACATGAATCTTGCGCCCATGTTAATCTAGCTCAATTTTCAATGTTGTTACAACATTTGAGACCGAAATAGCTTAGACAAATCGTCCAACTAATCAAGTGTATCCCACACTGCGTGAAGCCATGCATTATGTTTCATTTATCAGGCTTTACTCAAGGAGCACCAATGATTAGTTTAGAATGATCATTTTAACTTGCTGATCAACTTGACATGTATGCACTAAATCATCCGTAACTTTTGATTTAGACTCAGAATGACATGAATCCAACGTCCACGATAAACTAACTCAATTTCCTATTTGTTGACAACATTTGATAATGAAAAAGCTACCACAAAGCATTCAAGTAATCCAATCTATCCTAAACTACATGATGAGTTGCATTATGCATCATGTTTAAACATTTGCTCAAGGAGCACCAATGATAAGTTAAGAATGATCATTTTAACTAACTGATCAACTTGACATGTCCATACTACATTATCCCTCGCTTTTGATTTAGAGTTCAGAATGAAACAAATCCAATGCCCACGTTAAGCTTGCTCAATGTTCTATATTGTGACAAAATTAAAGACCGAAATAGCTACAAAAAAGCCTCCAAGAAATCCAATCTATCCCAAACTGCATGATGTCATGCATTATGCTATATTTGTATACCTTTGCTCAATGAGAACTAATGATCATTTTAGAATGATCAAATTGACTAGCGGATAAACTTGACATGTGTGTATTAAATCGTCCATAACATTTGATTCAGAGTTAAGAATGACATGAATCCCCACACCCACGTTAAGCTAGCTCAATTTTTTATATTGTGATAAAATTTCAGAGTGAAATAGCTACGACTAATATTCCAGGTAATCAAATGTATCCCAAACTCTGTTATGTTCATACATTATGCATCATATATAAGCATTTACTCAAGGAGCACCAATGTTCAGTTAACAATGACCATATTAACTGGCCGATCAACTTGACATATCCGCACTAAATCATCCGTCAATTTTGATTTAGAGTTCAGAATGACACGAATCCAGTGCCCACATTAAGCTAGCTCAATGTTCTATAGTGTGAAAAAATTTAATACCGAAATAGCTACGACAATGACTCCAAATAATCCAATGTATTCCAAACTACGAGATGCCATGCATTATACTTCATTTGTAAACTTTTGCTCAATGAGCACCAATGATCTGTTTAGAATGATCAATTTACCTAAT
>JAENJI010001132.1:0-39237 GCA_018901935.1 Pugionium cornutum | reverse complement strand
AACATACAATAATATTGTTTATAATACATACAAAGAGACATGTTATTCTCGTGGATTGTTGGAAGATGATCAAGAATATACTGATGATATAATTAGGAAAAGTGTTGCAAGCTCGGCAACCTTTCTTTGAAAGCTTTTTGTTATTATGCTCACTTCCAATTCTTTGTCTAAGCCAGAAGTTGTTTGTAACCATACATAGGAGTTTCTTTCTGATGACATTCAATATAACAAGAGAACGTTATAATGTTTTTATTTTTTTCAGATTTGATTATAAATGATGAAGACACAAAAAAATATGCCCTTGAAGAGATAGAAAAGGTCATGAGAAGCAATGAGATTTTATTGTCAAATTATGAATCTATGCACCAGCCATGTATTGATGGGAATCACCAATCGAATGTTTTGATAATTGATGAAAGAAGCTATGATCGTTCAGAATTGAAAACAATTCATGATAGAGACTTTGAATTGATGAACCATGATCAGAAAAAAATTACAATGAGATAATGAGAGCTGTTTTGGAGAAAAAGATGGTGTTTTTTTGTTCATAGATATGGTGGAACTGGGAAAACATTGTTATAGAGAATACTTTCTGCTGCAGTTAGATATAGAGGGGACACTGTTCTAAATGTTGCATCTAGCGGTATTGCTTCACTTTTATTACAAGGTAGTAGGACAGCTCATTCGAGGTTTGGTATCCTATAAGTCCAGATGAGTTTTCAACGTGTTCAATAAAGCATGGTACAAATATTGTAGATTTAATTAAACAAGTTGATCTCATTATATGGGACGAAACACCTATGATGAGCAGACATTGTTTTGAATCTTTAAACAGGAGTTTGAATGATATCATTGGGAATACAATGAATAAACCATTTGGTGAAAAAATTGTGGTTTTCGGAGGTGATTTTAGACAAGTTCTTTCTGTTATAAATGAAGGTTCAAGGGCTGAGATTGTTCTTTCTGTACTTAATTTTTCATATATTTGGGATCATTGCAAAGTGTTAAAACTCAATAAAAACATGAGACTATTTATAGGAAATTTGTTTACAGTTGAGGCTAAAGAACTGAAAGAGTTTTGTAATTGGATATTAAAGGTTGGTGATGGAAAAGTTGTTGACCCTATTGATGGTGAAGTTTTAATTGATATTACAGAAGAGTTTCTCATTACTAATGTAAATGATTCTATTGAAGCAATCATCAAACAAGTGTATGGAGATACAATTTCATTGTAAGATAATAATGAGCCTAAGTTTCAACACGATCAATGATAATATGCTGAATAAACTTGATGGTAAGCTTTATTGATTAATTAAATATTAAGTGTTAATTACATGAGTTTATTTTTTACTTATATTAATAATAATACATTCTTTACACGTGAAGAAATGATTTATCTTAGTTCTGATTCTATTGATCATTCATATGTTAGTGCAATAAACAATGAAGCTCTAACTCCTGATTTTTTAAACACTATCAAGTTATCAGGATTAACCAATCATAGGATACGATTGAAAATTTGTTGTCCAGTCATGTTGCTAAGAAACATCGATCTTAAAGGAGGATTAATGAATGGCACTAGAATACAAATAACTCAAATGACTGATTTTTTGGTAGAGCCTATTGTAATTACGGGTGAAAAGATTGGTGTAAAAGTTCTTATTCTAAAACTATTTATCACTCCATCGGATACAAAACTACCTTTTAAAATGCGAAGAAGACAATTGTCACTTTCTGTTGCTTTTGCAATCACAATAAATAAGAGTCAAGTACAATCATTATCTAAGGTTGGTATTTTTTTTACCAAGACCAGTGTTTTCACATGGACATATAAGAAGGGTTTGAAAATTTTAATAGTTGACAAATAAGGAAAGCGTTTAAAGAAAACTATGAATGTTGTATTTAAAGAGATTTTTAAGATATTTGAAATAGTTTCATTTTTTAAAATATTTCAAAGTTTTAATCAACTTAATTATTTTCTTCTCAATTTTCTATATATGTTGCTTTAGTTTGAAAATACGTAATACAAGTACATAATATTATTTTTACGTTTATATAAAAATTATCATTACAAAACATTAGAAAGTTTAAAAGTATTGTAATAAAATTAATATATATATAGGGTTTACTTCCGTCAACTACACGAATTTATACGAATAAACCTATTTCATGCTCCCTATCGTTGCTCTCATCATCAGAAGAATCCGATATTTCATTGTGATTTACCGGAGGTTCATCTACAAACTCACCTTTGCCATCGTCGTCGATGTCTCCCTCTTCCTCCATGTCTCTCTCTTCCTCCATGTCTCTCTCTTCCTCCCGGTCTCTCTCTTCCTCCCTGTCTCTCCCTTCCTCCCTATCTCTCTCTTCATCCCTATCTCTCTCCTCCCTGTCTCTCTCTCTTCCTCCTGGTCTCTCTCTTCATCACATCTTCTCTCTTTGTCGCCGACTCTCTCTTCGTCGCCTCCTCCCTCTTCTTTGCCTCCTCCCTCTTCTTCGCCTCCTCCCGCTTCCTCCTCTTCCTCCTCTTCGAGTTCTCTCTTTTCCTCTTTGACTTCTCTCCTTTCCTCCACGCACACTGCTCTTCGTTGTGTGGGTTGCGACGTATTTATGTCAAGAGAATACGGCAACCACGCTGCCTCCGCCTTCGTTCGAGCCATCACCACTGCCGATTTGCTTTTTTTGCTACCCTAGGTGCGATTTTACCCCAATTTGATTTTGACCTAAAATCGATTTCAAGTTGCAACTTATTGGGTGAAATCGGTTCTATTAATCGATTCAATCAATTGGTTCAATTAATCATTTCTTGGTTCAATTAGTCGGTTCTTGGTTCAATTAATCGGTTCTATTTTATGAATCGGTTTTGTTGGTTCACTTAATTGGTTCATTGTCGATTTAAACGGAATCGATTAACATTTAACAGCGATTTTTAAATTGAAAGTTTCATCATTGTTTAGGTTCTTTACAGCAGAAAAATATGGTTTTTGTATCCTACGAAAGACCCGAAAAGTTTATGTTGAACTAGGTTTACTTGCACTAGTTTGTCTAGCTACAGGAAGTAAACCCTATATAAATAAAAAAAAAGTTGATGAAAGATGAAAAGTGTGTTATTTTCAAATGTGAAAAAGCAATGGATTGGGAATTATTTTGATGTGATAAACTGATGCAATATTGGATAGAAAAAACAATGCAATGAATATGTTTTTTCGATTAATCAACTGATGCAAATCGATATACATAAGTTGATGCAATCTAAGCAAATGGAAATAGAGAGATAGAGAGGTGAGGGATAAGGATAACGGATCAGAAGTGTGCTTTGATACGAAATGATGTATAACTCCCAAAGAATGCAGTTCTGTATGCGGTTGTGATAGGCTTTGCAACAAAATGAATTGAAATTCAATCTATTCAAAGAGTATGGATTGAAGGATCACACAATAGCTACAGAAAGACTACTGATTTACCTAAGATAGTAGCTTAGATATTACACATTAAGGCTACTAAATGTTGACTAAAATATAATACACACCAACAATCAGTTTAACAAGAGAATCACTATCAATCTTGAGAAAAAAAGTTGTTTTTATTTGAAACATGAGTTTACTTCCCTAAACTACACGAATTTATGCGAATAAACCTATTTACACCAATACTTTTTGGGTTTTTCATAAGTTACATAAATTATGTTTTTCTTCCGTAAACTACATAAACTTCATAAATTATTCTAATTACAGAAATTTCGTTAATGTTTACACGTTAAATTATTATTAAATCTTGTTTTACTTCGAAAATCTGGTTTAATTTCAAAATAAACCCAAGTTAAAACAAGATTTTCGAATTAGAACCAGATTTAATAGCTATTTAACGTGTAAACATTAATAGAATTTCTGAAATTAGAATAATTTATGAAGTTTGTGTAGTTTATGAAAGAAAAATACAGTTTATGTAGTTAAAAGAAGACCCAAAAAGTACGGGTGAAAATAGGTTTAGTCGCATAAGTTTGTGTAGTCGACGGTAGTAAACTCTTGAAAAATTGAATAATCAAGTTTACAAGAGAAATCCTCTATTTATAGTGTTAGGAGCCGTATTATGAGGAGCCTACAATATTAAAATGGTTAAAATTACAAGAGAAGACTTGACCAGATACCTAGATACTTTCTCTCCCCCCTCCCCTTCTTTGATGACACCAATTTGGATCAGTTACGTTTGAAATGAACTCCTTTTGATTTTAAGCAATAAATTGGAATGGTTGTAATATGATTTATTGGCTTGTTAAAAATCTTATCAAGAAAACTCAATGAGAAAAAACTTAGATAAGAGAAAAAGACTACAAATAGATCATATATCCATTTGTATGTTGTACTGGGGTTATACTAAATTCAAAGGACTTTTAGGTACTGTTACATTCAAATTCAAGTAAATTATTTGTGTATTCTCCTTTTAAAATAAGTTTTTGATTACCTATTTGAATTGGTATTATAAAATTTTTTTCATATTCTACTAATTTATTTCTAGCTATGAGTTTCTTTTTTTTCCTGTGTTTCCATACTCGTATCAATTTCTGTTTACACTTAGGTTATTTGAGTAATATATGCATTCTTTTTATCTATTTCGGTTGAATGAAAATTGTCAAGAAGTTTTCTCTATGTTACTACGATATTGTAGCCAATTTATTTTCCTATTGTACTAGTACTTTTTATTGTGTGTTTTAAATAGATGTATATTTCTGTCTTTTTATTTAACTTCTCATTTATTATTAAAATCTGAATTTACATAGTAGTAGGAGAGATACTAAATTAATCTAAACATTTTGAAACATATTACATGATAAATATGAAAAAATATTTAAATGCTAACGGCTATTAAATAAATGGAATTCACTTTTTCTATTTCATTCTTACGTTAAAACAAATCTTAATATTCACTTAAATACCATCAAAATATATTCATTAATTTTTAAAAAAAAATCGAATAAATATGCCACTATTAAATGTACCAAAGTATAATAAATATAGGGGACTTATATAAAAAGTATATTAGGGAGATTATATAGATAAATAACATATACTAAAAAGACAAAAATTGTACAACATTATTACAGAAGATGTGTGCATTATTTTGTATTACATAAATTATAAAGATGCAAAGATTTAAACATCAATATTTTGTTGTTGAAAATGAGTGTAATTAGATTGTACACGAGATGGAATACGAGTAGGTCGATGTTTGTTGTCAAGCCACACTACTGGTTCTTTTGCCTCCAAAATAAGCTGATTTGTTATATAACAAAAAATAAGAATTAGATTATAAATTAAAACCAATACAAAGGTTTGATAAGAGTAAGAAAAAATCTATCTCTTGATTTGGAAGTTTAAAGATAAATTGTTCAAAGTAAATGCGTGCACCAGATATTTTTGATATCTTGGTTTTAACAACAAACTTGGATCCACTCTGCTCAAAGAAATCAAATGAATATACACAAACATTGACATTATAAAAGATGGGGCCAATTTTCTAAGAGAAGAGTGTCAAAATTACACGTAAAGGTGCAATAAATTTTATTGTCAACTCTGGGATTGCTAAAGCTTCACCAGAACGGGATATTTCTTCACAGTTGATACCGATACAGTCCATGAGTTCATGTCGACCTTATTATGAAACAAATTGAACATAAAATAGTTGGTAAGAATTGAGATATAACTTAATCGAATTAATTAGTAATACATGTCTTAATCTAAAATATAGTTTATAATAAACTAACCGTGTTGGCAGTAGTTTGCATAAACAGCATTATTCACAACACCAAACTGATCCAATTCATAATCACGGACTTTGAATTCAATCTCATGAAACCTAGTAATTCTGTCATATGAAAATTTCAGTAAAATAAAAAAACCATAAATATGTACTAATCATTTTTTCTTGACTACCGTAAACATCTTAACTAACATAATACTTTGATTTTTACAAGTATTAAGAATTACTGTAAATTTCAGCATATATTTATCATAGTTACTGAAAAACATTATATAACATTACAAAAGTGAAATCTCACAAGAAAAACAAAAAAAATAAAGTTAGAGACATGTATGTGTACCCTTTGCTTCTTTTCAAATTGAAGTTTGCAAATGATTTAACAGTTTTTACGAACTGGAAAGGTAGTATAACTGGTCGCCTCCATGAACAAGGAAACGCTATAGGCATAGCTGGAGTGGCCGTTCTTGTAGCTTGAAACATTTTACTATTTCAGGTGACAATGCCCAAATGAGATGAGTAGTTGCCAACTTGTGAAAATTGGTTTCAATCACCACATATATATGGACATATAACAAAAGTAATATTCTCACATGCTGAAATTCTCGAAATCTTTGTCACATCAAGAAAGACAAATATACATGGATAAAATTTGATATGATAGTAACACATCCCAACTACTCAAATAAATTACGTTAAGAAGGAAAACTATACGTGGACACAATTTGACCAAATAGAATATAATATATACATCGAATGTATAGAATTGTATTTATTTTATTAAACACATCACTTCATAAAATAATTTTTATAAGTTATATTATTGAAAATATCATTCAGAATTAATATAAAAATTTAAATCATTATCAGATATTAATTAATTAAAATTAATTAAAACCTACTAATAATTAATTAATTAAAAATTAACTGAATATCTTTTTTATCAGATATTATAATTAATATAATTTGTATGGATAACAATTTCTCTATGAATTTAATTATTTAGATTATTTGTAATTTACTTTTAAAAATATATAAACAAACTTTAACCATTAAAATAGTTTGATTATTATATAACCTTTGTTACAAAAATTAATTTCTATTATATTTAATGAATCAATTTTATGAAAACATAGTTATAACTGTATTAACAACTAAAATTAAGTTCACAATAAAATTATAGATATTAAATTGAAGTTTCTATTAAAATTAGAATAATTGTCACATGTCACGTATATATAATACTCCCATCAGAATTTCGAGAGTATGTTATAACTCAAAATTTTAAATATCAATAGTTATAAAATCAAAATTATTTAAAATAATATAAAATTAATACCATCCATAAAATGATAAAAAAAATAAAGAGAATTCATAAGAATATAAATTTTGATTAATAATTTAATATTATTCGCTCATTTGGTGGACATGTAGGGCTAAAATAATTAAGATTATTGCTCTTTGCAAGTTGATCCATAAAAACATGTAAATTATTTTAACAACTAGAAAATTGGAAGCATCTAGGAATATATATATATATATATATATATATATATTATGATAAACCATAGAATCATATTTTTTTGTGCGAGAAAGAATCTAGAGTTTTGCAAAACGGTGAGTGAACATGTATGACTATCGTTGCACAAGTGAGAATAGGTAGATTAAGAATTGGCTAGTTGCGAGTCGTGTGTGATATCGTGTAAATCTGATTAAACAAGTTATAAAATTTTTGTGTAACCGATTTCTATTAAAGTATTTGTGTTTGCACAAATTTTTCTATGTTCAACTGATTCTATATTCTAATTTTTTCAATTAGGATCAGAGCAGATCACCATCGATCGTTCAAAAGAATATTAACAGGTTGACATCATGTGGAAGAACGTGGAGACACCTAAGAAACTTATTGGTGTTCAAAAACTACTTGTTCTAGATGAGAAAAACTTTTGGAAAGTGCGTATGAGACAATGCATTTGGGAAATCGATTAATATACCTACAAATTCATGGAGATGGGTTGGGAAGAACCAACCATCCTCAATCAAGAAGGAGAAAAGGTGACTAAATCAAAAGAAAGATGGACCGAAACAGACAAGAATGCATCAAAAATCAATTCAAAGGCATTCATTGAAATTTTATGTGCAATGGACTTTGAAAAATCAAGCTGGTTCAAAGATGTGCAGCTACTAAGGATGCGTGGGACATTCACATGAATTCCAATGAATGTACGCCCACTATGAAAAGTGAGGTTGGATCACTTAGTTTCACAATTTGAGAGTCTTCATATGAGTAGTGATGACTCGATATTGAGATGTGGATGTAAGTCGAGTTTTATTGCTAATGATGCTGTTGTTTTGAGAAAAGTTTACAAAGACAAAAATATGGTAAAAAATTATTGAGGTGTTTAACCTAAAATTTTGGATCTCATAAGGTTATACTCAATATGGCCATGAACATCAATGATATGAACTTTTTTCAATTGTTGGGCATACTAAAGGCTAAAAAGATGAAAGTTGCAGCATATCAACCTAAAGTGGGAAAAGGGATTGCCTTTACCGCCGATCAAAAAGAGGATCCAATAAAGAAGTTTGAAGAAAACATGAACCAACCGATTGAGAGTCTAAACTTGACGGCTATGATTTTCAAAAAAGTTTTGAAAATGATTGAAAGAAGACAAACTAAGCCATTCGCAAAACCCAAATAGGTCGGAAAAATGAAAAAATGTTAAATTTGGTCGAAGCCATGATTTATAATGTCATGAATGTGAGGGATATGCAATTGTTTAAGAATAAAACGATGCTGGAAGCAAATGTTAACATATTAGAACTAGAAAACAACAACAAACGAACGGTCATGATGCATAAGTTGTGTAAGTAGTGAAAGTTGTGCAAGAGGAACTATATGAGCTACAAAGAATTCTAAGTCTAGAGATAAACAAGATTTATGAATTATTGATTTATGAAAAGGACATGGGCAGAGCTTTATGACCTGATAGAGAACTGCAAAAAGTTTCAAATGATGAATAAAGACTATAAGTCATTAGATCAAATCTTAGCCATGGAAAACTCTGTGAAATAGAATTAGATTTGGGTTACACATGATATGAAAATGGTGTTGTTGGTACTCAGACTCAGTACAGGAATCTTAAGAATTTTGTTCAAAGTTTCAATACTTATAGACATAAGTTTGAACATGGAAAATAATTTGTCATCAAAGCTCTAAATATTTCTGGAACAAGTGATGTAGGGAGTAATTATACAAACAAACACAATAGATGTTACTACTGTGGAAAGACGGGAAATATCAAATGGAATTTTAGGGTTCTCTACAACTATATCAGAATTTTTTTGGCACACAATGAATGCTACCAAGAACCTAAAAGGTATCACAGAGTATGGATTGACAAATGAGGTATGTACAGTAAGTCACCAACTAGGTTAAACATGGAACCTATGTGCAACATTTGTGCATCAAAACAGAATGGACAGAAGGAAGAGGAACTTGACGGAAGAGTGGCTTATATTTCAGCATATGGACAAGATTGCACTATGTGGTATTTTGATAGTGGTTGTTCACGAAATTGCACAAACCAGAAATTGAAAGCAGATTTCTCTAAAAGTTTGCACAAACCGGAAATTGAAAAAAATCTTAATTTAAATTTAACATAACCAAATTCACAATTTTTAACCTAACCAAAATTTACTCTATGTATATAAAGAAGGCAACCCTAAAATTTTACCATAATTTCATTTTTGGTTGAATGTGATTTTTAATGGTTTTTAAAATTTTAGATGTTTGAGATTTATGATGGTTTTACAGTTTTTTATGGTTGTTTTTGAGTTTTTTTGCAGGTTTTGAGTTTGACATTGGTTTTTGAATAGATTGTTTTTCATGTTGCTGAATTCATTACAAGCTGTAGACTTTAGTTGTACACTTCATTACACGTTGTAGATTTTAGTTACAAGTTGTAGATTTCATTTGCAAACTTCTTTATTTCTCATTTTCTCTTGTTATATATCTAGAAATATAGGTCAAGAGATATAAAAAAGAAGTAAATTTGTTGTTTTTAACGGGTTTTAGTTTTTGTGGTTCTAAAGATTTTTGTTTGTTTTTAAATATTTTTCTCATTTTCTTTCTTATTTTCTCATCTTCTTTTGTTTTAAATTTGAAAAAGAAAGTTAAAAGATCTAAAAATGTAATTTTGTTATTTTTAATTATTTTTTAATATTTTTTTATGGTTTTAAAGTTTTAAATAGTGGTTTTAAAATTTTCAATGGTTGTTTTAATAATGTTAACTGTTATTTTGAGATTTATGGTTGTTGTTTTTGAGTTTTAGCAGTTTTAAATTATTTTTGAATTGATGGTTTTGCGACACACTTTATTACAAGTTGTAGACTTGAGATGCAAAATTCACCTTTATGAAGACTTTAATCAACTTTCAGCAGATTTCAAGCACTATTGTGCAGAATTCAATAAATTATTTTGTATTTTAAATAATTTTTGGAAAATGAAAACAATACAAATATTGTTGTATTTTATGTATTTTTATTATCTATTTTGATATTTTTTCTAATTAGTATTTTGTTACTTATAAAATTACGAAATGATAACTAATAAAAACAAAAATATTACTATAAAAATTGATAAGCACTTTTATATTTTCTTAAGAACTTAGTGCATATTTCTTAATAACAAGAGAGAAAAAGAGAACTGAATGAAAAATAATAAATCTATGATCGGCAAAATCTAAAGTTGTGTACTAACAATTCCATCAAAAGAATAAGTTAACTACAAATATTTTACTTCTTCTTTGATTATCCACAGAAAAAATTCATATCTCTATCATATTACACTCTGCATAGATAACAACATTTTTGACCATTATGTGCAATACAATTAATGAATTTTATTAGATCATCATAGACATATTACCTGCTTTTATTTTATTTACAAATACGAGTTCTCGAGAATTTTGTTTTGCATTTTATTTACAAAGCAGAATTTTCCAAAAGTTTACTTTGAATTTCATTGACAAAGTAAACTTCTCGAAAATTCTCATTTGTCAAGAAAAAAACCGTTTTGATAACAAAAAAAAAATTTGCAATTGACCAAGTTTTTTTTTCCAAATCACACTTCTCGAGAAGTTTGCTTTTTTACGGAATAAATTTTGCCGACTTTTCAAGAAATTCATTTGGTGACCAAAAAAGCTTCATTTTTTTGCAATTATTTTTTTTTTAAATCAGATTTTTTGAGAAGTTTGGTTTACCCGGAATAACTTTTGCAGACTTCTAGAGAAGTCTGATTTGATGAAAAAAGGTTAGTTTTCTGCAATTGACCATAAATTTTTTCCAAGTACGTTTCTCGAGAGATCTGCTTTGTGTAAAATAAATTTCGCACTTATTGAAAAGTTTGTTTTGCTGACACAAAAGGTTATGTTTCTGCAATTGACCATGATTTTTTTCCAAAACACACTTCTCATGGCAAAAAGGTTAGTTTTCTCCAATTGACCATGAATTTTTTTCAAAGCAGACTTCTCGAACGCAAAACTAACATTTTTTGTCATCGAAGCGGTTTTTTTCGGACAAAGCTAACTTTTCGAGAAGTTTGTTTTAGAAAAAATTCATGGTCAATAGCAAAAAATAACCTTTTTATCATCAAAGCTTCGAGTTTTATTCCGGACAAAACAGATTTCTCGAAAAGTATTCTTTGGGAAAAATTAATGGTCAATTGCAGAAAACTAAATTTTGTCATTTATTCCGAACAAAATAGACTTTTCGAAAAGTTTTCTTTAGAAAAATTCATGGTCAATTGCAAAAAACTAACATGTTTTGTCACAAAAGCTATTTTTTATTTCTTGACAAAGCAGATTTCGCGAGAAATCTGTTTTGATAATGAAATACAAAACAAACTTTTTGAGAAGTTTGCTTTGATAATGAATAAAAAGCAGATTTCTCGAGAATTCTGCGATCTGTAACAAGGAAATCATAGCCCAAGTACGAAAAATACTTTGAATCTTGATTTTTAAGCTGAACGATTTCAACATGACCGATATAGATTTTCATAAACTTGTTTTAGCATATAGTGTTGATATTTTACAAAATTGCAAGCTTTTGAAATTTTTATAAGCTCTTAACAACCATCAACCACGATGGTTGTGTAATGAAAAAGATATCATTTTGTAATATTTTTGAAAAATTTGTTCATAATAGTATTTTGTAGTTTTTAAAAACAAAAATTAGAAAATAATGACAAAGTTGTACATAATTTTTTTTTTAGCGATAAAAAAGAGATAAAAGATCAGTTTTGCAAAAATAAGGTTAAAAAGATTAATCTTGCATTTGGACAAAAATTTTAGGTCACTTTTACAAATGGCTATATAAGCGTGCATAAATTTCACGTCTCTTAAAAATTTGATTATTTTTTTAAAATACATTATAGCAAAACTAAAAAAATGTAACTCCACATTGTTTCATATCTTAATTACTTTCTTTTTTATTTTTTTTCTTATGTTATCTAGCTAATTGATCCTAAAAATTTATATTGCTATATACTTTCGATATATTAAAAACAAATCAAAATAATAAAATACAATTAACTTACTAAAACCATATTATAGCATTATATGGTTTTTTGTTTAAACATATATATATATATATATATTTATTCAAATTCCAATTGTTTTTTACGTTATATTTTTTTCTAGTCATGAAATATTTTGTATTCTATATAGATTAGTTGCTTTAATAATATATCTGAATTAGAAATTTAAATATAAAATATATATTACCAAATAGCAATAAAATAAAAATGCAAAGAAAAATGATTCTAGTAAAATTAGCTGAAAAATAGAATATCAATATGAAAATTTGAAAAAGAATGGGTTTGTACAACCGAGACACTTTTTTAATTCGGAAATGACTCATAATATGGTGGTTGCATAGAATTCTAAATTCTGAGATACAATTTCATATTTCTGATGATTCATATCATTCAAAATCATAAGTTTTTGAACTTTTTTATATGTTATGCTCGAAAAAAATATAAAAATAAAAAAGAGAAATATTAAAAGGTAAAATAAGAAGATGAAAGTGTAATCAAAACATTACTAGAATATATGAGAAATTATCAAAATATTTTTAGTCTCCATATTTCAACATTTAATAGCCACTTAACTACTCAATTTATCTGAGATAATAACAGAGATAAGTTATAAAATAGATTAAATCAATTTTTAAATAATAATAAATATTAATTTTTGATCAGTTTTAATATTCGTGTAATCAATAATTTTGCACAAAAATTGGTTATTGGAGTAAAAGTCCATCTACCTGAATCTATACCTAAACCCAAACCGAGTACGAACTCCTCCCGCCTCGTCTCGCCGGTCAGATATAGTTTAGCATATATTCATTCTTTTCAACTTTACATTATTTTTAAGATATTGAATCTTGTTAAATTTCTCCATTATATATAATAGTGTTACGTCTTTCACTTTAAATGTGAGATAATTTACATTTTTTCATTTGAATATTTATCAATCAATCCACGTTCAACATCCAATTCAAACGAACTTTGTTTTTGATATATGAATACACTATATTTTAGTGTTCAGAACAATGAATACAATGATTAGAAGATCCATTGATTTTGATAATTGAGTTGTTGGAAAAATCGACTAAAATATTGGCCAAAGCCATTTATTCAAAACAAGTTCCAACAATCCCGCACATAAATAGAATGATTCTAAACACATGACAACTCGTTAAGATTCGGAAACATTCGACATAAGGAATTTTGAGAATAAAAGTAAAAGCATCAACTATATATGAGTTAGTAGCCTTGAATCAATCATTGTTAATAACTATCGGATTTTTCGATTAGGAGGTGAATGATGTCTTTAACCCCCAACATTTGGTGTAAACCAAGACAGCATTTATAACAAAACTTCATTTTTTCTCACAACTAGGTTCTGTATTGTTTTCATTTTTTTCCGTGAACATGCCTAGTTAATCGTAAGTGAACTTGGAAAATATAACATTTTTTTCATTCTCCTAGAAATGGCCGCATTTGACTCACAAGATGATTTGTCATTAGCTTTATTTTAAATATTATTTTGTAATACTCTAATTATATTTCAAAATTATGGTATCCAATCATTAAAAGCAAAGTTTCTCCTCTACACATACATGAAAAAGTGTACATCATCCTAGGAACTAGGTAAGTACTAAAGTCACACAGTGCTTTAACATATTTATTTTCACTTAGTTTTCCCTTTAAATATACATTTTGGTATCTCTAGTCACATAGGTGGGATTCTCATCAAACCTTATCTTATAAGTCATAAATTTTAAACTCATACATTTTGATGATTTTACACTTTGATCTCATGACACCTTTAATAAATAGATCATAGTATGTCATTCAATTGTATAGAATCTATTAAGATTACACAATTTGAAATATCACTACAAGAAAACTGCCAATTTGCGACTGCGATTTGCGACTACATATGTGGTCGCAATTTTTGCGACCACATTTGCCACGGTTTAGCGACTAATTTGTGACTACGGCGAAGTAGTCGCAAATTGGTCGAAAAAATGTGACCAATAAGTGTAGTCGCATGTTGGTCGCAATACGCAACCAATTAGCGACTGAAATGCGACTGCGTTGCGACTGACCTAGGTAGTCACTTATTGGTCGCGAAAAATGCGACCAATTTGCGACTACGTTCTGTAGTGGCTCTGCAGTCACAAAATGGTGGCAAAGTGCCAAAATAAAAAACATGTGCGGGTTAGGTATAACGACATTTAAGCGACTACACTGTTGTAGTCGCAAAGTAGTGGCAAATCAGTGGCAAAGTAGTGGCAAAGTAGTGGCTAAGTAGTGGCAAAATGTTGTATATATATGCATCATCCCATTCTCTCATTTGTAAAATCGAAGGAAAAAATTTATTTAAAACATGTGGGGAAATTTTAACAATTCGAGAGATTGGATGTACAGAAGAATTGATAATAAAACAAGAAATTTATTGGCGGAATTTGCACAAGGCATAGAGTAGTTCATGAATTTTTCAAGTAATCAACCTATAACTCAAAGTAGCGGAGGTAAGTTTTTCTGTTCTTCTATTAATTGCAAAAATGATAAATTTATTCCGGGACGGAAAATATGAAGTCATTTATATAGTCAAGATTTATGCCAAATTATTATATTTCGTATAAACATGGAGAAGAGCTGAATGTTCAGTTAGGGACGAGTACTAGTCGGGGTGATGTCCAAAGAAATCAGGGAGGTACGCGTGGTCGTAGTAGTGATAAAACAGTTGGTATATCCGGTAATAGATATGTTGAAATGGTGACGGATGCATGTTATGAGACAAAGACTGATGATCATCAGTACTATAATCATAACGAAGAAAATTATAATTATAATGAAGAAGAACGGCCTAATGAAGAAGCACAAAATTTTTACAACATGTTAGAAGCTGTGAAAAATCCATTGTATGATGGTTGTCATGAAGGGCACTCACGGTTATCTTTAGTTGCTCGGTTCATGAACATCAAGTCTGATTTTAATTTACCAGAAAAATGTATGGATTCTTGGGCGGAGCTGTTTACATAATATTTACCCGAGGAGAATCAGACAACGGGTTCATATTATGAAACTGAAAATTTATGCAAAATTTAGGCCTCCCGTTTTATACAATTGACGCGTGTGTTCAAAATTGTATGATCTTCTGGAAAGAAGATGAGAAATGGGAAAAACGCAAATTTTGAGATTCCCCCCGGTATAAACCAAGCAAGGGCAGTACGAGAATACCTTTCAGTTGTATGTGGTATTTACCTATAGGTGATAGACTTAAAAGAATGTATCAAAGTGAGAAAACCGTAGAGGCAATGAGGTGGCACGCAGAGCATGAAGCAGAAGACAGAGAAATGAGTCATCCATCTGATGCTGCAGAGTGGAAAAATTTTCAATATCTACATCATAGATTTGCTGCTGAATCTCGAAACGTTTATCTTGGCTTATGTACTGATCGGTTCAACCCATTTGGGATGTCTCGTAATCATTCATTATGGCCTGTGATTATCACTCCATATAATTTGCCACCAGAGATGTGTATGAATAAAAAGTATTTGTTTCTAACTATTTTGAATTCGGGGCCAAATCATCCGCGTGCTAGTCTGGAGATATTCCTCCGACCTTTGATTGATGAGTTGAAAGAATTATGGTCTACGGGAGTTGATGCATACGATGTATCGTTGAACCAAAATTTCAATCTAAAAGCCATGTTACTTTGGACGATAAGCGATTTTCCCGCTTATGGAATGTTGTCAGGATGGACAACGCATGGAAGACTGGCCTGTCCAATTTGTATGGATGATACGAAGGCATTTCAATTACCAAATGGGAGAAAGACGTGTTGGTTTGATTGTCATAGAAGGTTTCTTCCTCATGGTCACCCATTACGGAAAAATAAAACAAATTTTTTAAAAGGGAAGTACGGTTTGAATGACTATCCTCCACAATCATTGACAATAGAACAAGTTTTATACGAGCGAATAAAAATTGTCAATCCTTTAAGAATATCTGAGTGCGGCGGAAACGGCCATGAAAGTAAAGAAGAAGGTTACGGCAGCTGGCATAATTGACACAAAGAAAGTACTGTCAATCCTTTAAGAACATATGAGTGCGACGGAAACGGTCATGAAAGTAAAGAAGAAGGTTACGGTAGTTGGCATAATTGGCACAAAGAAAGTATATTTTGGGAGTTGCCATACTGGATGGATCTTAACCTTTGACATAATCTTGATGTGATGCATATAGAGAAGAATTTCTTCGATAACATCATTAATACTGTTATGAATGTGAAAGAGAAATCAAAAGATACAGTTAAGTCAAGATTGGATATTGCGAAGTTTTGCTCTCGAAAAGAGTTGCATGTGGATGGTCGGGGTAATGCTCCATTCCCTATATTTCGATTGACCCAAAAAGCGAAAGAACAGTTATTGGAATGTATAAAAAATGATGTCAAATTTCTGGACGGCTATGCGGCAGATTTAGCAAATTGTGTGGATATGGATGGATTAAAGTTTTCGGGCATGAAAAGCCATGAGTGCCATGTTTTTATGGAAAGACTTCTCCCTTTTATATTTGCAGAACTTTTACCACGGAACGTTCCTCTAGCATTATAAGGTAAATATAGTAATAAATATATTTTTATTTGGAAATACATAAATTAATAATAATTGCATGTACTAATTAATTGTCGATGGTAATTAATATATATATATATATATATATATATATATATTGGAGGATTTTTCCGTGATTTATGCTCCAGATCATTACAACAAAACCGTGTCCAAATTCTGAAGGAAAACATAGTCATAATTTTGTGCAATTTGGAAAAGATCTTTTCGCCTTCATTTTTCGACGTCATGGAGCATCTTCCTGTACATCTACCATACGAAGCTGAACTGGGTGGACCTGTGCAGTACAGGTGGATGTATCCATTTGAAAGGTTTTTTAAAAAACTTAAAAGCAAGGCGAAGAACAAACGATATGCTGCAGGGTCGATTGTTGAATCATATGTGAATGATGAGATATCTTACTTCTCGGAACATTACTTTGCTGCGCACATACGCACGAAAAACAGATAACCTAAATTAATTGTTATGTTTATGAATTAATTATTTTATTAATCAATTAATCAATCTTATATAATTATATGTATTCATCAAAATATCAAAATTTAGGGTTTAGGGTATTATTTGTGACTGCTTTGCCACCACTTTGCCACTGTACTAGCAATGTGGTGGCATTTCAGTCACAATTACTACATGTGGTCGCAAATCAGTTGCAAATTAGAGACTAGTTTGCGACCACGTGTAATAAATTCAATTTATGTAATTGTGGTCGCAAATCAGTCCCAAATTTGCGAATGATTTGCTACCACGAGTAATAAATTCGAATTATTTAACAGTGGTCGCAAATCAGTCGCAAATTTGGGACTCATTTGCGACCACAAGTTAATTTTTCGAGAATTGCAGTGGTGGTCGCAAATCAGTCGCAAATGTGCGACTGATTTGCGACCATTTCATTAAATTCAAATTTTGCCACTGATTTGCGACCACGTATGTGGTCGCAATAAAAACTATAAATACTCGAAGGTTTTCCCTCATTTTTCACAATTCACTCAAAACTTCTCAATCAAAATCTTCTATAAACACATTCTAAACGTTTTTTAGTTTACAAATCATTTAGAAAAAATGGCATGTAGCGGTAGGTCGTTGAGAGGTCGTGGAAGACGATCTATCCCATCGTCTTCCGGCCGTGGAACCTCTTCGGCCTACTCGAACCCTTCACCATCCGCTAATAGAGTGGCATCCTGCCTCCCTCCGCAATATACATTTACCACTCACTCCGTTCCTGAAACCCAAACACCTCCACGGTTTCAGGAATCCGATGAACATGAGGAGCATGAAATTCCCGACTACGAAACGGGAACGAAGGAACAAACTATCACTCTTGATAGTTTTGTTACAAACTCCGGGACGCCTGGGATCATGTGATCACCCCGGTGGTACGAAAAGAGTTCGAGGCCGTCTGCGTAAGACAAATGAAAGGGATGGTGAGCATGGTTCATACAACCGGTTAACATCCCCGATGGATTTCTCCAAGTCTTTACAAAATTATGACAGACTATTGGAGAACAGAAACGTCTACCGAGAGAAGTACCAAATCCTCTCTTAACTGCAACTCCGCTCAGGATGGTTTTGGCCCGCACAAACATTTGTCGGGACAAAAATCCTACATTCAAGTCCAGCAGGAAATGGTAAGTCATTTTTTCTTTAAATTTAATTAACATTTTTGTTATTAATATCTATGAAAGAACATAATTTGGGACGACCAGTCTCAATAGGTGAGGTCTTTATAAAGACCCACACAAGACCGGATGTTTCGTATGTAGATTTGAAAGCAAAACAAATCTGTGAAGCATACGAACGAAACATCAAGAGAAGATGGCGGTCGTGGAGGTCGATCCAACAGAAATATCTGATGGAACTTCCCGTCCAATTGAGCTTACTCCAGAACAGAAGAATGAGATCTTCATTCAAGTAAAAAAAATTTTCAAAGTTTTTTATTATAGCATATTTTTATAATTAATTAAATAATTAAATTTCTTATTTAATTTTTGTTTTTGTTATTTTATAGTCTTTTGTTGCGGATAACCGAGGCCGCCTTTATGGACTCGGTAGCCTGAACCGCGTACATTTTACGGGTAGACGTATTGGGGTGCAAACCAATTCTCCCGAGTATGTAATGTTTCAAGAACAAAAAGCGTTAATTAAACAACAAAACGCGCAAATTTTGGAAGCAAATCAAAAGATGGAAGAGCTGAATAGAGAAAACCAAAAGAAGATCTCGAGCTTGGAGATGCTCCTCGGGTATTTCCAACGGACGGATCCCGCATTCACCTCTTATATGCGGGATAACGATTGCACAGGGGAACCATCGACGGCTCCGACTCCGACCCCATTCTCGCCTTCGGATTTCCAATTTCCACCGCTTGAAAATTAATTTTTTTCCTATAAATTAAATTTTCAATAATAAATATTAGAATTTTAATATTTAATTTCTTTTTATTCAATATTTTATATTAATTAGTTCATATATTTTTTTATTTAAGATTATAATATTTATTATTCATTAATAAAAACTATTTATAATATTTAATAGTTTACAAAATATAAATTTATGAAACTATTCATAACTAAAATTTAAAAATATTATTAAAAAATAATAATTTGAAAAATTAATTTTCAAAAATATTTTCAAACAATGTTATTATAAATTAATAAAAAATTAAATAAGATTAATATTAAACCATAAATTATAAACTATTATATTAATATTTATAAACAATTAACTAATGTTAATATTAAAACATAATAATATAAATTATTATATTACTATTTCTAATTACAAAATATTAATATTATTATTGAAATTAATTTTTAAAAATATTATTAAAATTTATATTTTCAAAAATTATTTTAATTTATTATTGAAATAATTTAAATATTTTGAAATTAAATTTAAAAAATATTAATATTTTCAAAATATAAAAATTATTTCAATAATAATTTAAAATTATATATATTTTTTAAATCTAATTAGGTTGTAGTCGCAAATTAGTCACAATTTTTGCCACCGATTTGGGACTCCTTCATACATGTGGTCGCAATTGTGACTGATTTGTGACTACAGGACCAATGTAGTCACAAATAAATCACAATTTTTTGTGACTGATTTTCGACTACAGAAGAAACACAGTCGCAAAGCAGACACAATATTTTGTGACTGATTTGCAACTACAGTAGAAACGCAGTCGCAAATCAGTCACAAAAATTTGTGACTGATTTGCGACTGCACTACTCTTGTAGTCGCAAATCAGTCACAAAATTTTGTGACTGATTTGTGACTACATATTTCGCAACCACATATGTAGTCGCAAAAACAGTGGTAAAATTTGTTACGGAAATTCAGTGGCAAATTAGTCGCAAAAATAGTCACCACTAAGTGGTCGCAAATTAGTTGCAAAATGAACCACTATTTATGTGGTCGCAAATGAGTCGCAAATTTGCGACTGATTTTTTTGCGACTACTATTTTGCGACCACTTCCGTGGTCGCAAAACATAAGTTTTCTTGTAGTGTATGTTGCCTAATGGTTTTATGTTGTCTTCTTAAAATATAACTAAGAGGTGGCATGGTTAGTTTTGCAGGTATCCCCATACTTTTTTTTATGTATTTATACGAATTCACTTTATATTTTCAAAGTTTATATAACATATTGCTATTAATTTTATATGATAAGCAATGTTTATCTCATATTTTTAGATATTTCGGAATCATATAACTTTGCATTCATCATCTATTTAAGAGTTTAGAATATATTTTTTTATCCCAAAACTTTATTTGATTCAAAAAACAAATTTTTCTAAAACACACATTGATGTTCATCATAATTCTCTCATTTATCACGTATAACTATTTTCATAATTTTTTCAAGTTGATTTTTATTTTCCAACTTATTTAATTTAAAATTTTGAAACCTATACTCTTGCGTTTTAACAAATTTATACATCTACTAAAATATATTTTAATGGTGGTAACATATTGCCATAATTCTATTTTAAAACTACACTAATCGTATATTTTTTACTCATATAGATCTCAGATTACTCAATATAAGTCAATATTGCTAACATGCATCAACCTTTCGATATATCACATTTGTGATATTTTTACATTGAATATCTTTTAAATACTTTGTTTTTAAGTGGTATATTTGAATATACCATTGGTGTTTATCATAATTTCCTCATTTATTATATATAACTATTTTTATAATTTTCCCAAGTTAGCTTTTATTTTTCAACTTATTTAATTTAAATTTTTCAAACTTATTTAATTTAAATTTTTCAAACTTATATTCTTGCGTTTTAATAAGTATACACATCTACTAAAATATATTTCAATAGTGGTAACATAATCCCAAAATTCTAACCTCATTGATTTTTAAAACTACACTAATCAGATATTTTTTTACTCATATAGGTCTCATATTACTCAATATGAGTCAGTTTTACTAAATTTGCGTCAACCTTTCAACATATCACATTTGTGATACTCCATTGAATATCTTTTAAATGTTTTGTTTTTCTGAATCAAGTGGTTTATTTTAAAAATAACTTTAAACATTTTGGTATAGTCACATATGGCGAACTATTACCAATACAAAATTTGGTGTGCCGATTCAAAAAACTCATAGACAATATTACCAAAAAATCAATATTAACAATAATGTTTTACCATTATTGGGTCGATACCCCAAATTGAGAGCGGTCTATCATTAATGACTTTGTTTGCAATATGGATAGAATTTTGATGTTTATCTTAATGCCGGAATCCTATTGATCTAGAGGTAATATTGACTGTGAGTCTTGTGAGTCGACACACCAATTTCGTATTGGTAGTGATCTGCCACATGTTATTATATCAATAATGTTTAAAATGATACCTGTTAAAATCATCATTTACTTTAAAAGCAAAATGTTTATAAGAAATTTAGTGAAAAATATCACAAATGTGATATGCCAAAAAGTTGATTCATGTCTAGCAAAATTGATATATATTTTAATAGATGTATACATTTACTAAGACGCAAGAATATGACTTAAAAAAATTAAAGCAAATAAAAAAGGGTTGGAAAATAAAACCCAACTTGAGAAAATAATGAAAATAGTTATATGTGATAAATAAAATATTATTTGATAAAAAAATAATGCGTTATTTTGAATAAATATTATTATTTATCAAAAAGTTTTTCATGATCACTCGAATCAAATGAAGTTGTGGGATATAAAAAAATCTCAAACTCATAAAAATGATGAATGCAAAATTGCATTACTCTAAGTTATATAAAAAATATGGGTGAAACGTTGCTTACCACATAAAGTTATTTACAAGATGTCATATGAACTTTAGAAGGTAAAGTACATTCGTACAAATACCTAAAAGTGTGGGGTGTATACAAAAGTTCTACTACAACCTTGTAAATAGTCACAATCTAACCAAAAATGTAGATTGTTTATAGTGGTTAGTCATTTATTTAATTAAAAAAACCATTATACAATTGATCTCAAATGGTGTAATCTCAATAGATTATGCCTAATTGAATGATAATCTAGGATCCATATACTAAATGTTTCATGAGATTAAATTATAAAATCATCAAGAGGAATGGGTTTAAAACCTATGATTTAAGATGAAGTTTGATGGTAACCCTACCTACGTGACTGGAGATCCCAAAATGTAGACTCGAAGGGACAACTAAGTCGAACGAAATCTGAAAGAGCACTGTGATACCTACGTTTCTACACAGTTCCTAGGATGATGTATAATGCTTTCTGTATGTGTGTAGGATAAGCGGTGCTTTTAATGATTTGAGACCAAAGATTTGAGATATAATTGGAGTATTAGAGGATGCTCCTTAAAACAAAGCTAATGGTGAATCACCTTGTGAGTGTGAAATGGGGCCGTTTCTAGGAGAATGAAGGAAAGACTATACTCTCCAAATTCACTAATCATTTACCAAGCATGTTCACAGCAAAAAAATGAACACAATATAGAACCTAGTTCTATGAGAAAAGAAACTGTGTTATAGTTATTGTCTCGTTTACATAAAATCCCAAAAGGTTAAGACATCATGTTCACCTTCTGGTCGAGTAAATCCGATAGCTATTAACAATGATGGTTCAAGGCTGAAAAATGCTACCAACTCATATATAGTGGATTTTTTGTTTGTACTCTCGAAAGTCTTTCTGTCTAGTCTTATCGAGTCTTGTCTAAATAGTTAGTTTTGTTAAGTCTATCGAGTCGTCACGTGTTTAGAGTCATTTATATTCATGTGGGGGGGGGGATTGTTGGAACTCAATTTTACGAAAGTGGTTGTCGATCACTTTCCGGTGAGTTTTCTAACGAAGACGTTAAAACCGAACTTCGTTTGAATGAGAAATGAGTATTTAAAGTGGGTTGTTTGATAAGCATAAAATGAACAAATGTAAAATGTCCCACATTAAAAGTTAAAGGTGAAATCTCTCTTGTATATCAAGTAGAAAATCAATAACAAAACTCAAAACTTTGGATACACTTTGGTGTATTAGTGGAAGGAGATAACCGAAATCGTGTTTATACTTTCGAAAATTAGCAAATGAACCAATGGTCGGTACAATTTTTATTGTGGTTTTGTTCAAACCTCATTTGTTATATGTTGACTAAATCAAATTTAACATCTATTTTATTGAGTTAAGTTACAACTTACAACCAAATTAATTTGGTTTATTGTTTTGTAACATAAAAATCACAATAATTTTTAGTGTAAAATCAATTCTCATTAAAAATGGAGTAACCTCGTTATAAGCTCATATGGTGAGCATTAAGAGATGAAAAGGAGAAAAAGAGGAAAAAAAAGAAACCTTTGGTTTTCTCATTATAAAAGTGTAAAAAATACACATAACAAATCTCTTACATGTTGAATATGAGAGTACAACATATAAAAATGTTCGTTAGATTCTGTTATTGGGTTGTGCAAGACAGAATAGTTGCATTTATATCTTGGGATTCGAAACACCATGCAACCATCACACTACGGGACGTTTTCAGAATTAAAGAGAGCGTGTCTCGATTCTGCATATCTAATTTTTCCAAAATTCTTATATCAGTACTTTACATTTTATTATATGCAATTTTATTCACAATTATTCAGTTGGTTACATTGCAAAAATCGCGTTATTACAAAAGTGAATATACTAAAAGCTCACTACAAGAAAACTGCCAATTTGCGACTACATACGTGGTCGCAATTTTTGCGACCACATTTGCCATGGTTTAGCGACTAATTTGCGACTACGGAAAAGTAGTCGCAAATTGGTCGCAAAAATGTGACCAATAAGTGTGGTCGCAAATCAGTCGCAATATGCAACCAATTAGCGACTGAGATGTGACTGCCATGAGGCTGACCCTGGTAGTTGCTAATCAGTCGCAAAATAGCGACTGATTAGCGACTACATATGGAAAATTAGGTGGTAGTCTCTTATTGGTCGCTAAAAATGCGACCAATTTGCGACTATGGTATGTAGTGGCTCTGCAGTCACAAAGTGGTGGCAAAGTGCCAACATAAAAAACATGTGCGTGTTAGGTATAACGACATTTAAGCGACTACATAGCTGTAGTCGCAAAGTAGTGGCAAATCAGTGGCAAATCAGTGGCAAAGTAGTCACAAAATGTTGTATATATATGTACCATCCCATTCTCTCATTTGTGAAATCAAAAGTAAAAAGTTTTGTAAAACATGTGGGGAAATTATAACAATTCGAGAGATTGGATGTACAGAAGAATCGATAATGAAACAAGAAATATCTCGGCAGAATTTGCACAAGGCATGAAGCAGTTCATGAATTTTGCAAGTAGTCAACCTATAGCTCAAAGTAGTGGAGGTAAGTTTTTCTGTCCTTGTATTAATTGCAAAAATGATAAATTTATTCCGGGACGAAAAATATGGAGTCATCTATATAGTCGAGGGTTTATGCCAAATTATTATATTTGGTATAAACATGGAGAAGAGCTGAATGTTCAGTTAGGGACGAGTAGTACTAGTCGGGGTGATGTACAAAGAAATCAGGGACGTGATTGTAGTAGTGATGAAACAGTTGGTATATCCGGTAATAGATATGTTGAAATGGTGATGGATGCATTTCGTGAGACAACGACTGATGATCATCATCAGTACTATAATCAGAACAAAGAAAATTACAATTATGAAGAAGAACGGCCTAATGAAGAAGCAGAAAAGTTTTACAACATTTTAGAAGCTGCAAAAAATCCATTGTATGATGGTTGTCATGAAGGGCACTCACAATTATCTTTAGCTGCTCGGTTTATGAACATCAAATCTGATTTTAATTTACCAGAAAAATGTATGGATTCTTGGGCGGAGCTATTTACAGAATATTTACCCGACGAGAATCAGGCGACGGGTTCATATTATGAAACCGAAAAATTGATGCGAAATTTAGGCCTCCCGTTTTATAAAATTGACGTGTGTGTTAAAAATTGTATGATATTTTGGAAAGAAGATGAGAAATGGGAAAAATGCAAATTTTGCGATTCCCCCCGGTATAAGCCAAGTGAGGGCAGGACGAGAATACCTTTCAGTCGTATGTGGTATTTACCTATAGGTGATAGACTTAAAAGAATGTATCAAAGCGAGAAAACCGCAGAGGCAATGAGGTGGCACGCAGAGCATGAAATAGAAGACGGAGAAATGAGTCATCTATCTGATGCTGCAGAGTGGAAGAATTTTCAATATTTACATCCTAGATTTGCTGCTGAATCTCGAAATGTTTATCTTGGCTTATGTACTGATGGATTCAACCCATTTGGGATGTCTCGTAATCATTCATTATGGCCGGTGATTATCACTCCATATAATTTGCCACCGGAGATGTATATGAAAACAATTAATTATCACTCCATATAATTTGCCACCGGAGATGTCTCGTAATCATTCATTATGGCCGGTGATTATCACTCCATATATATATATATATATTGCAGGATTTTTCCGTGATTTATGCTCCAGATCATTACAACAAAACCGTGTCCAAATTCTAAAGGAAAATATAGTCATAATTTTGTGCAATTTGGAAAAGATCTTTCCGCCTTCATTTTTCGACATCATGGAGCATCTTCCTGTACATCTACCATACAAAGCTGAACTTGGTGGACCTGTGCAATATAGGTGGATGTATCCATTTGAAAGGTTTTTTAAAAAACTTAAAAGCAAGGCGAAGAACAAACGATATGCTGCATGGTCGATTGTTGAATCATATGTGAATGATGAGATATCTTACTTCTCAGAACATTACTTTGCTGAACACATACGCACGAAAAACAGGTAACCATGTTATGTTTATGAATTAATTATTTTATTATATAATATATGAATGTAAGTAATATATATATATAATATATATATAAACCATATATGTACAGGTCTACAAGATTCGATGAAGGTATGAATATAGATTATATATATATTACGCATGGGTGAAGTGGTAAATGTAAAGAAATATGGCTCTCCAAAAAAGAATATAAATATGCACATGCATATGTATTACGGAATTGTGAATATTTTCGGCCACTAGAGAGGTATATGAAAACAATTAATTACATTTATTACATTTCATTTCATTGTATTAAGAAATATATATTAATTTTCAATATTTACTGTTGTAGCATGTTTGAAGATCATATTCGATGTACGTATCCATATCTTTCGGAAGATGACATTTCATCTAAAAGAGAGGAAGAGTTCCACATATGAGTTAGGGATTATGTATGTTTAATTAATTATTTAACATATATATTATATTTTCTTTATTAATTTGGAAATACTAATTAAGTTTAATTTTTGATATATGATCAAATTAAGGTCAATTTATGTAGTTCCACAGATTCACGTGTCTTTCCTATATGGGCTCAAGAATTAGTTCAAGGTCCGATGAATAAAGCATCCACTTGGCCGATGTATTTTACAAGAGGTTATATGTTCCACACGAAGAAACATGGACATAGAATAAAGACATGTAACTACGGTATTTGTGTAAAGGGGGACAATTACTCAGATGCATCTGATGAAGCTGATTTCTACGGTATTTTAACAGATATCATTCAACTTAAGTATGTCGGACTCCTAAATTTGAAGATCACGCTTTTTAAATGTGAATGGTACGATCCTACACCCTCGAGAGGTACTCGGAAGTCGGAAAATGGTGTCGTTGATGTCTTATCATCGGGGAAATACTACAAATATGAACCATTTATTCTCGGTACGTACGTATTTGGTAATAATTTACTATATATTTTTCTTACAAATTTATAACTAATTTATATTTCAATACGTACGATGTATCAGCATCTCAAGCAGATCAAGTTTGTTATATTCCCTATCCACACACGAAATCATCATCAAAACAAACATGGCTCAATGTTTTGAAAGTTAATCCAAGATCTAACATTTTGGGGAAATACAAAAACAAAGACCAGATTGGCCTTTTGCAACAAGAAAATGATGAAGACGTAATGCATGTTCAAGAGATAGAGGTAGATCGGTTGGTCGATACAGTTAGCCATACTGAAGAAATTGATTTTGATGTCGGAGATGCGGAACTAGAAGATGAATTTCAATGTAATATTTCATCTTCAGATGATGACGAGAACGAAGAAATGTAATAAATATAGTTATGCTATGTATTTTGTACATATGATTTTCATATAATTTAATGTATTACCAATATCCATATAAATATAGATTTTTTAAGTAATTGAGACTGATTTGCCACCACTTTGCAACTGCATTGACAATGTGGTCGCATTTCAGTCACAAAAATTTGATGTAGTCACAAATCAGTGCAAATTCGCGACTGATTTGCGACCACATTCTAAAAATTTGATGTGAGTCGCAAATTTGCGACTGATTTGCGACCACAGATGGTAAATTTACATTTCCCCTAAGTATTTTCCACATTTAAAACTTGTATTTCTATTTTATAAGACTACTAACCATTAGAAGTGATAACATATATTGAAAACAATATTTGTAATGATTTCATATTTAGATAACATTTGGAATGTATATAAGAAGTATAAGGTTAAGTAAATTTGTTAAGTATTTTAGATAAGTTATTTGAAAATTTGGGAAATGTTATTGTTTTCATAGTAATTGAAATTTTTATAACTTATAATCAATTAATCAATCTTATATAATTATATGCATTCCTCAAAATCTCAAAATTTAGGGTTTAAGGTATTATTTATGACTGATTTGCCACCACTTTGCAACTGCTTTGGCAATGTGGTGGCATTTCAGTCACAAAAATTTGTTGTGGTCGCAAATCAGTCGCAAATTTGCGACTGATTTGCGATCACAGATGGTAAATTTACATTTTCCCAAGTATTTTCCATATTTAAAACTTGTATTTCTATTCTATAAGACTACTAACCATTAGAAGTGATAACATATATTAAAAATCATATTTGTAATGATTTCATATTTAGATAACATTTGGAATGTATATAAGAAGTATAAGGTTAAATAAATTTGTTAAGGATTTTAGGTAAGTTATTTGAAAATTTGGGAAATGTTTTTGTTTTCATAGTAATTGAAATTTTTATAACTTATAATCAATTAATCAATCTTATATAATTATATGGATTCCTCAAAATCTCAAAATTTAGGGTTTAGGATATTATTTGTGACTGATTTGCCACCACTTTGTAACTGCATTGGCAATGTGGTCGCATTTCAGTCACAAAAATTTGCAGTGGTCGCAAATCAGTCACAAATTTGCAACTGATTTGCGACCACCTTCTACAAATTTGATGTGAAGTTGCAATTGAAATTTAGACATACATAATAAATATAATATATGTGCATAAAGAAATCAAATTTCATTAATATGAATTACAATAAAATTAAATTTGGTAATCATATTTTTATGATTTAGAACACTTGTACATTTATAATTGGTAAATAAATTTCAATGATTTATATAAATTAATTTGGAGGGAGTTTGAAAAAAAAGCTCAAATACCAAATTAATGTATCATAATCCATATATTGATTATAATACATTTAGATAAATGTATTATGGAAAAATCAAAAATTTAACTATATTACCAATTAATTTGAGGAGTTTAATTTACCAAATTAATTGGTAGTCGCAAATCAAAAAATTTAAAAGGTTTTCCCTCATTTTTCACAAATCTCTCAAAACTTCTTTACCAAAATCTCTCAAAAACACTTCCTAAGCACTTCCAAAAAACACAATTTCTAAAAATGGCAAGTAGTGGTATCATCGTGGAAACGATCTTGGATCGCCGAGAATCTTGCCTCCTTGAATTCACCATGCTAATATGGCATCTTTTAATACAATTTTGTTCTCACTGTTAAACCCAAAATTGTGTTTTGAATTAGATAAACATGAGGAGGAACAAATTCATTAAACGAACGGATGAACAAACTATGAAAGTAGTATTTGACTATGCTTTTGACAATACAATGTGGTAAGCATTTTTTAATCATAGCAAATTTTTTTAAAAAATATTTATTAAAATTGAAATTATATTAATATAAATTTAAAATTTTTTTAATAAATATTAGGTTTGACCGCAATAACGGGGCTATTACTCGTCAAATCGCAAAATTTTTGAAAAATAAATTTGACGGTCCGTACTACAGCTGGACCGTCGTACCTCCTGAGAGGCAAGAGAAATATTTCATAGAATTTGCGGTAAGTATTGTTTTTTAAATTGTGTAAATATTTTATAAAATATAAAAAATATATACTAATATTTTTTAATTCAATTTCAAGCAATCGTACACCTGGGATCCTCTGATCACCCCGGTGGTACGAAAAGAGTTCGAGGCCGTCTGCGTAAGGCGGATGAAAGGGATGGTGAAAACGGTTCATACAACCGGAAAACGTCCTAGATGGATTTCCCCAAGTTTGTACAATATTATGACAGCATATTGGGCAACAGAAACATCTACCGAGAGGAATACGAAATCATCTCATAACCGCAACTCCGCTCGGGACGGTCTGGGCCCGCATAAACATTTATCGGGCCAAAAATCCTACATTCAGGTCCAGCAGGAAATGGTAAGTAAATAAATTTTTTTTAAATTACTATTTTTTCTCACAATTAAATAATATTTTAATATCTGTGAAGGAACATAATTTGGGACGACGAGTCTCAATAGGTGAGGTCTTTATAAAGACTCACACAAGACCGGATGGTTCGTATGTAGATTTGAAAGCAAAACAAATCTGTGAAGCCTCAGCCTCAGCCGCGTACAGTCTACGGGTAGAAGTAGTGGGGTACAAACCCATTCACCCGAGTACGTTATGCTTCAAGAACAAAACGCGTTGATTAAAGCACAAAACGCGCAGATGATGGAAAAATGTGAGAAGATTGAAGAGCTGAACAGAGAAAACCAAAAGAAGATCTCGAGCTTGGAGATGCTCCTCGGATATATCCAACGGACGGATCCCGCATTCGCCTCCTTTATGCGAGATAACGATTGTACAGGGGAACCATCGACGGCTCCGCCCACCACCCCATTTTCGCCATCAGATTTCCAATGTCCGCCACCGGACAATTAGATTTTTTTTCATGTATTAAATAATTTTCAATAATAAATGTTATAATTTTAAATTTGTATATCTTTTTATTCAATATTTAGTTTACATATTTTTCATTTAATATTATAATATTTTTAATTCATTAATAAAAATTAATAAATATTATAATAAATATTATAATAAATATTATAATAATATTTTAAACCAATTATATTAATAATTAATCTAAATTATTTTATTAATATTTTGAATTTCAAATAATTAATTTTATTATTGAAATTAATTTCCAAAATTATTATTGAAATTTAAATTTATAAATATTATTTTACATTTTTTAAAAATAATTTAAATATTTCTAAATTAAAAATTTTAATAATTAATATTATATTTTTTCCAAATATACGAAATTATTTCAATAATAATAAAAAATATAATATTTTTTTTTAAATCTAATTACGGTGTAGTCGCAAATTAGTCCTAAATCAGTCGCAAAATAACCACTATGCCCATGGTCGCAAATCAGTGGCAAATGTGCGACTGATTTGCGACTAATTTTTTTTGCGACTAGTATTTTGCGACCACGGTTGTTGTCGCAAATCGCATGTTTTCTTATAGTGGCTGATTAGGTGAACCTTTTTTATTTAAATAAAAATATTAGTTTGTACCAAACACTTTTCGATATAACCTTTAGGTCATACCTCCTCACTGATTTGTCCAATTGACTATTTCCATATGTTTGCGTCCATGTGAACTTTAGGTCATACCTCCTCATGTATATTTTGAATATTTTAATTAACGTTTTATTAGAATTACGTCAAATTACACTGAACTATTATTTTTGATGCGAACCTCGCAAGTAATGCACTTTTAAATACAGTTGTGATAGACTTTGCAACCGAATAAATTGAAATTCAATTTGCACAAAGAGTGTAGATTGAAGAATCAGACAATAGTTGCGAAACAACTATTGTTTTATCTAATATAGTAGTTTAGATATTACACACTAAAATTACTAAATGTTGACTAAAAGATATTACACACTAATAATCAGTTTAAAAAGAGAATCACTTTCAATATTAAGAAAAAGCTGTTTTTATTTGAAATATTGAATGACCATTTTTACAAAAAAAAACTCCTATTTATAGTGTTAAAAGAGATAATAGGAGGAATCTACAACAAATGGTTAAATTTACATAGAAAGACTTGACCAAAGGCATTAACTAAAGTAACTCTTACTCTTGACTATAAATATAGATACTTTCCCCTGCCCCTTTGATGACCCCAATTTAGATCAGTTTGAAGTGGACTCTTTTTGATTTTAAAAAACAAATTGGGTTGATGTTAGTGTGATTCATTTGCCTTATTAGAAATCTCACCAAGAAAACTAAGTGGGAATAAACTTTGATAAGGAAACAAAATACACATGGATCACATACTCATTTGTATGTTGTATTGGGCTTGTACTAAATTCAGAGTGCTTTCAGACACTTAGGTTGTTAATTGCCTCTTTAAGTTTTTTGGGCTTGGATCGGGTTAATGGTCAGATGTTAGTGCAAGAGCTTCTTCATGTTTCACTGGTCATTCCTAGCGATGAGCTTCTCTTTTTTTGCTTTCCATGCTCGTATGAACCCCTTCCTCTTGAAAAGGATTTGACCTCAAATCTAATTCATCTACAATGAAAGGCACAAGATCAGAAACATTGAAGCTTTAACTCACATTATATTACCTTAAAGATCAATTTTATAAGAGTTGTTGTTGATCTTCTAAACTATCTTAAAAGGTCCATCAATTTTGGACATAATTTTGGATTTCCTTTCAACTGAAAATCTTTCCTCAAGTGAATCCACACGAGGTCTTCCACCTCAAATGCAATTTCACCTCTGTCTTTGTTGGTCTTTATTGCATATTGTTGGGTTCTGACCTCAATATTCTTTCTTGCATTATCATGGATCTGTTTAACCATCTCAGCCTTTTCTCCATCAATACTAGCTCTTTCACTTAATGGCAAATGGATTAGATCTCAAGGAGATAAAGGATTGAAACCGTAAACAATATGAAAAGGAGAATACTTAAAAGCAAAATGGACAGAATGGTTATATGCAAAATTAAACATGTGGTAAATATTCTTCCCATGTTTTTAGATTTTGTTTGATTAATGCACGCAATAAAGAAGACAAAGTTCTATTAACTACTTCAGTTTGACCGTCCGTTTGTGGGTAACATGTTGTAGAGAATAGCAACTTATTTCCTAACTTAGACTAAAGAGTTTTCCAAAAATAACTCAAGAATTTAATGTCTCTATGAGAAACAATGGTCATAGGTATTCCATGCAAGTGAACTACCTCTTTAAAAAACAGATTGGCTATATGCAATGCATCATCAGTCTTGTGACATGCTATAAAATGAGTTATCTTAGAGAATCTATCCAACCACAAAGTCTATTAATATATCAATCTATGGATGAGTTGGAATGGGTAAAGGAGTGTATAAATTGTGGGGTTAATCCTTAGACTTAGCATGTTTACATTTGGCACACCTTGCACAGATTCTTTCTACTTTTCTCTTTATGTGTGGCCAATGGAAAAGATATTGCATTACCTTAAGAGTTTTGGCAACTCCAAAATGCTCCATCAATCCTCCTCCATGGGCTTTTCTAACTAATAAGCCTCGAATAAAACAATTAGGCACACATAATCTATTATCATAAAATAGGACTTTAATGCCTATAGAATTTGCCTGAAACAAATTTTCTGCTAGTAATGTGTATGTCTTTAAATTCGGGGTCAGTTTCATATAGATATTTAAGTTGTTCAAAGCCTAACAACTTAGCAGCAAGAACAGAGATTGAGGTATACTTCCGTGATAGTGCATCTGCTACAATATTTCCTTTACCTAGTTTGTATTTGATGACATACATAAATGTTTCTATGAACTCTATTCACCGTGCATGCCTTTTGTTCAGCTGCTGTTGGCTTTTTAAATGTTTAAGTGACTCATGATCAGTGTGAACCAGGAACTCCTTAAGCCACAAGTAATGTTTCCAAGTTTGTAAAGCACGGACCGAGGAATACAATTCTTTGTCATAGGTTGGATAGTTGATGGTGGCTCCTCCAGGATTCTCACTGAAATAGGCTAAAGGTTTCTTATCCTACATCAAAATAGCTCCAATGCCTATACCTGAAGCATCACATTCTATCTTGTAATGTGATGAAGATAGAAGATGTGCATGTGTAAGCTTTTCTTATCCTACATCAAAACAGCTCCAATACCTATACCTGAAGCATCACATTATAAGGTTTTAAGAAAACCAGATAAAGATAGAAGGTGTGCATGTGTAAGCTTTTCTTTCAAAGCTTGGAATGAGCTTTATTGAGTTTCTCTCCATTCGAATCTTATATTTTTCTTGATTACTTTAATAAGTGAGGCAGCAATAATGCTTAAATCATTGACAAAGCGTCTAGAAGCCAACTAGCCTATAGAAACTTCTCACTTCTCCTACTATTTTTGGCTTGGCAATTCCTTAATAGATTTGATCTTCTCTTCATCAACCTTAATACCATCTTCACTTACAACAAAGCCTAGGAACACATGTTATATGTACAAAAGTGCATTTCTTAAGATTGGCATATAGTTTTCCTTTTCTAAGAACACTTAGAATTGATGTCAAATGACTAGCATGCTCTTCTAGATTCCTCTTGTAAATTAAGATGTCATCAAAGTATACTACAACAAAGACTCCTAAGAATGCTCTAAGAACATGGTTCATCAACCTTATGAAAGTACTAGGTGCATTTGTTAACCCAAATGGCATCACTAACCATTCATATAATTCATGCTTAGTTTTAAATGCAATTTTCCATTCATTCCCTTCTTTCACAACAATAGGACTCATGCTCTCCCTGATGTTACTCTTCTCCATTATCTCATTAACTTACCTTTGCAGCTCTGTAGTCTCAACAAGATGGGTTCTATAGGCTGTTCTATTCGATAGTGAGGTTCCAGGTACAAAATCAATATGATGTTCAATGCCTCTAGTAATGGGTGGCAGCCCCTTTGGATTGTATTATGGAAATACATCTTCTTAATCCTGCAAAATACAAGTCACTTCACTCGGTAATACCTGTGCAAGGTTAGTTAAGCTAATAAGAGTTTTTTATACATAAATAAAACAACAGGTTGTTGTGAGAAGAGAGTATACTTATATAACTCAACCAGTTCTCACAAAGAAACTCGAGTGGTTCTTGTTATTTTTCTTACAGCCTCTTTCACTTTTGGTGTTTATGGTTTCTTTTGAAGTTCAAACTTTTTTCCTTTGCTACAACACAAGCTGATCTTGGTACACCTCCCTGTGGTTTCATAGGAACAAGTATGATTTTTTATCTTTTTGTTCAAACGAGTGATGGTTGGTGTAGCTTTTATGAATGACCTTTCGATCAAACTGCCATGGTCTTCCAAGCATAATGTGGCGAGCCTCCATTGGTAAAACATCACAAAAGATCTCATCTGGGTATTTTCCAATGGTTATAGGTAATTTGACGTGGTTGCTTACTTTCATTTGCCACACTTATTACGTCATTGCAGTTTATAAGGCTTTGGGTGCTTGAAAACTTCCATAGCTAACCTTTTTACCATAGTTTCACTAGCCAGATTAGTGTAGCTGCCTCCATCAATAATGATGTTGCAAACCTCTCCTTGGACGTGGCATCTTGAGTGAAACAGGTTCTTTCTTTGCTCATGTTCTTTGGTTTTTTTAGTATGCTTAGGGTTGTTCTTGTTACCAATAATTCTCCTACCATAGAAGGTTCAAGATGCTCTTCTGAAGAAGCAAAAAAGACTTATTCTTCCTTGGATTCTATTTCACCATTATCCAAAATCATGATCTTTTTGTTGGTGCATTCATTCGCATAGTGCCTACTTCCTTGGCATTTGAAACATTTCACATCTCTTGTTCTAGTAGATGTAGTAGCTTCAAATTTGCCTATGACATCTTGAATGGTTGTTGAATGCTTAGAATCAACATTAGCAATCTACTTTCCTTCCCTTTGGTAGCTAGGTGTATTGTTAGTTGCTCCATAGATCAGCCTAGTATAACTTTTTTTTTAGCTGTTGTTCCACTAGTATAGCTTTGTGCAATATCTCCACTAGCTCCATATAATGTTTCAGCTCTATTCTATCTTTAATGCCACGGTTAATTCCTCCTAAAAGTCTTGCCACATTAGCTTCTCTATCTTCTGAAATGTTTGTCTTGATCATGAGAGTTTCCAACTATTGGTAATAGTCCTCAACACTTCGGCTTCTTTGATTGAACCTCTTAAGCTATTGGTGAAGTTCAAGGTGGTAATGGTTGGGTACCAACGTTTTCCTCATTATGGATTTCATCTCAGCCCATGTTTCTACTGGATATCTCATACTGTCATGGCTATAGTAGGCTTTTGTTTCTTTATTTTTGCCATTTCTCAAGGGGTTCCTAGTTCTCTTTAGACCTTCTTATGGGTTACTATTGTTCTGAACATCATCAAGCCTCAAGTGAATGACTTTCAGTTCTATTTGTAATGTCTTCTTCATTTCTGCTACTATCTGCATTAAAAAGTTTGGTGCTTTTGAAGTTTAATTTCCTCCTGACATAGTTACAAATACACTTAACAAATATGTTAAAAGTACATGTTGTATATAAATGGGTTTACTTACGCTACACAGATTTGTCAAGCTAAACCTATTTCCACCAGAACTTTCATGATCTTTCATGGTCAATAAAAAATATGTTAAAAGTACACGTTGTGTTTTGTTAATGAGTTTTGATGAAAATCGATTTTCTGTGTTTGAAAACAATTTTCTTTGTTCAAAATCGATTTTCTCTGTTCAAAATCGATTTTCTCTGTTTTCAAAATTGATTTTCTATGTCCAAGATGAAGCATTGTGTTCTGTTGAAAAACATGGATTTGTGAATGAAACATTTTGTTTTGTTGAAAAACATGGATTTGTGAATGAAGCATGGTGTTCTGTCCAAAAACATGGATGAAGCATCGTGTGTTAAGTTGTGTTCAAAATATTTTTTTCTGTGTTTAGAATACTGTGTATTGGTCAATATTCTGAAAAAAGTAATCTAGAAAGAAAGTTGGCAATAGTCTCAAAAATAGTATCAAAAGAACTAGTTTCAAAAGATGACAATCATTCTCAAAAGAACTAGTCTCAAAAGATAAGGACACATGGGTTATAAACCCACCACTTAGCTACATTGTCTACAATCACAAACTACCACAACATCTACTAAATCCTATCCAATCCTAAGTCTAATTCTACTTCATTCCATATTAGAAACTTGAGAAACACCCTCCATTGCAGAAGTTTGTGAAACCTGAAAAGTTCTACAGCTTGGGAACCTTCTAAACCTTGAGATACATCATGAAATAGAGAGAATACATTCTAAGAATAGAAAAAAGCAATGTAAACAACAAACAAAAGAACCAACAATTCTAAAGAACAAACAAACAAAATAACCACCTTTCTTGCCTTCTTTGGTGCACTTTGTGAAGATGATGCACCTCCATTATTCCTCTTTCCTCAAGCGAGAGCATTGTGTACAGCTTTTCCGCATTTTGAGCAATGCATTATGCGTCCAGCTCTGCTAAGAATTTCTTTCTTCTTTTTGGGTTTTGAACGAGACCCATTTTTCCCTTTGATCCTCTTGAATGTTTTCTTCCTCTATTTTGTTGTTGTTTCTGTTTTTTGTTCAATTTTTTTCCTTCTTCCGGCCAGGAGATTTGGCATGGGTGGAGCAGTAAGTACAATAAATGTATGCCTCATCCAAAAACGTGGTCCTCTCAAAAGAATTATGGCTGTTGTGTACACCTCTCTCCAGCGAAATGTGAGAAAAAACCAGATATATATATTCATCAACATCTAACTTTAAATCACGTAAAGCCCCGAATGCATGTACACATGGTATCCCGGTTATCTCCCACTTGTAGCATGAACATGTCTTCCTTCTCAAATTAACCATGTAAGAGTTTCCATAAACCATCACTTCTTGCAAATCTTGTGTCCCCGAAAATATTGTGCATTTTGAAGCATCAGCTTTTTGCAATTCCAAAATATCAGAAACGTAAGGTTTGAACTTACATTAATGGCCGTTTGCTTTTTTGCTCCTTTTGGATATACACGCCATCGCTTGTCTTCTAATACTCTCTAGCATTGGAACCAACGATTTATCCCTCGGATTGACTATGGTTGCGTTAAACGATTCTGTGAAGTACTTATCAATGTCTTCACAACAATTTCCTAGTGCAAAAAAAGCCCAAAACCATGTCTTCGGTTCTTTTTCAAAAATATTATTATATAAGTTCTGACTAAAACTTCTAATCTTATCAAAATTCTTTTCATATTTTTTGGACTGTAACTCCAAGACAAGCTCCAAATTAGTGGTTTCAATAGGACAATCTTACCATGTTGTTTTTTGAAGTTTACGTAAATGTTTTTGACACACCATATATGTTCAATGTTGGGTGTCTCTTGTCTAGCTGCATGAATGAACCCCTACAATAAACATAAAAATAACATTTTTTTATCAAAAAACCAATATCAAACAGCCGACTAAATTAAATTTTTTAATAAATTAAATGCATACTTTTTCACTACAAAAAACTGCCAAAATGCAATTGTATTTTGCGACCACGATCGTGGTCGCAAAATTTGCGACTATATTTGCCATGGATATACGACCAATTTGCGACTACGGTGCAGTAGTCGTACATTAGTCGCAATTTTGGGACTAAAAACTATAGTCACAAATCCGTCGCAATACGCAAACACTTTGCGACTAATATGCGACTAATATGAGACTATGTTTTTCAGTCGCTAATCAGTCGTAAATTAGCGACTGATTAGCAACTGCATGTGGAAGAATCCCATGTTTGTCGCATATTAGTCGCATATTGGTCATATATTGGTCGTAAATATGCGACCAATTTGCGACCACTTTGGGAGTGGCTCTTCAATCATAAAGTGATGGCAAAGCCATAACATAAAAAACATGTGTGAGGTAGGTATACCGACATATTAGCGACCACGCCATTGTTGTCGCAAAGTACTACAAAGTAGTGGCAAAATCTTATATATATATATATATATATCCCATTCTCTCATTTGTAGAATCAAAAGAAAAAAAACTTCAAACATGTGAGGAAATTATAATAATTCGAGAGATTAGATGTACAAAATGATTGATAATCAAACAAGAAATATATAGGCGAAATTTACACAAGGCATGGAGGAGTTTATAAATTTTGCAAGTAGCGAAGATAAGTTTTTCTGTCCTTGTATTAACTGCAAATATGATAAATTTCTTCCAGGTCGCAAAATATGGAAACATCTATATAGTCGAGGATTTATGCCAAACTATTATATTTGGTATAAACATGGAGAAGAGCTGAATGTTTAGTTAGGGACGAGTAGTCGGGGTGATGTCCAAAGAAATCAGGGAGGTACATATGGTACTAATGAAGAAACTGTATGGACATCAGGTAATAGATATGTTGAAATGGTGATGGATTCATTTCGTGAGACTACGACTGATGAGTACTATAATCAGAACGAGGAAGAATTTAATAATGTAGAAGAACCAAATTCAAAAGCACAAAATTTTTACAACATGTTAGAAGCTACAAAGAATCTATTGTGTGATGGTTGTCATGAAGGGCATTCATAATTATCTTTAG
>JAENJI010000113.1:25627-75440 GCA_018901935.1 Pugionium cornutum | reverse complement strand
TATGCATGGCATCACTCAGTTTGGGATTTACTGGATTACTTGGACGCTTTGTCGTATCTATAATTTTGTCTCAAATTTTGTCTCAAATTCTGTCACAATATAGAAAATTGAGCTAGCTTAACAAGGGCATTTAATTTGTGTTATTCTGAGCTTTAAAAAAAAAGTGACAGACGATTTAGTGCGGACATTTCAAGTTGATCGGCCAGTTATAGTGATCATTCTAAACTGATCATTGGTCCTGATTGAGTAAAGACTTATAAAAGAAGCATAATGCATGGCATCACGCAGTTTTGGATAGATTGAATTACTTGGATGCTTTGTTGTATCTAGTTCTTTCTTAAATTTTGTCAGAATATAGAAAATTGAACTAGCTTAATGTGGGCATTGGATTTGTGTCATTCTGAGCTCTAAATCAAAAGTTACGAATGATTTAGTGTTGACATGTCAAGTTGATCGGCCAATTAAAGTGATCATTCTAAACTGATCATTGGTGCTCATTGAGTAAAAGCTTATAGATGAAGAATTATGCATGGCATCATGCAGTTTGGGATTTACTGGATTACTTGGACGCTTTGTCATATATTCAATTCTGTCTCAAATTCTGTCACAATATAGAAATGAGCTAGCTTAACGAGGGCATTTAATTTGTGTCATTCTGAGCACTAAATCAAAAGTTACAAACGATTTACTACGGACATTTCAAGTTGATTAGCCAGTTAAAGTGATCATTCTAAACTGATCATCGGTCCTGATTGAGTAAAGACATAAATGAAGCATAATGCATGGCATCACGCAGTTTGGGAAAGATTTGGTTACTTCGACTCTTTGTAGTATCTAGTTCCGTCTTAAATTTTGTCACAATATAGAAATGAGCTAGCTTAATGAGGCCATTTAATTTGTGTCACTCTGAGCACTAAATCAAAAGTTACAAACGATTTACCGCGGATATGTCAAGTTGATCGGCGAGTTAAAATGATCATTCTAAACTAATCATTGGTGCTCATTAAGTAAAGGCTTATGAATGAGGCATAAAGCATGGCATCACGCAGTTTGGGATAGATTGGATTACTTTAATGCTTTGTCGTACCAAGTTCTGTTTCAAATTTTATCACAATATAGAAAATTGAACTAGGTTAATGAGGGCATTGGATTCATGTCATTTTGAGCTATAAATCAAAAGTTATGCACGATTTAGTGCAAACATGAGAAGTTGATCGGCCAGTTAAATGATCATTTTAAACTGATCATTGGTGCTCATTGAATAAAAGCCTATAAATGAAAATAATGCATGGCACCACGCAGTTTGGGAAGGATTGGATTACTTGAACGCTTTGTCATATCTATAATTCTGTCTCAAATTTTATCACAATATAGAAAATTGAGCTAGATTAACATTGGCATTTGACTGGTGTCATTCTGAGCTCTAAATCAAAAGTTACGGACGATATAGTGCGGACATGTCAAGTTGATCAGCCAGTTAAAGCGATCATTGTAACCTGATCATTGGTGGTGATTGAGTAAAGGATTATAAATGAAGCATAATGCATGACATCATGAAGTTCGGGATAGATTGGATTATTTGGATGCTTTGTCGTATCTAGTTCTGTCTCAAATTTTGTAACAATACAGAAAATTGAACTATCTTAATGTGGGCATTTGATTCGTGTCATTCTGAGCTATAAATCAGAAGTTCTGGACGATTTAGTGTAGACATGTCAAGTTGATCGGCTAGTTAACATGATCATTCTAAACTAATCGTTGGTACTCATTGAGTAAAAGCTTATAAATGAAGAATAATGCATGGTATCACGCAGTTTAGGATTGACTGGATTACTTGAACGCTTTGTCGTATCTATTTCTGTCTCAAATTTTGTGATAATACAAAAAATTGAGCTAGCTTAACGCAAGCATTGGATTCGTGTCATTCGGAGCTATAAATCAAAACTTACGGATGATTTAGTGCAGACATGTCAAGTTGATCGGCCAGTGAATGTGATCATTCTAAACTGATCATCAGTGCTGATTTAGTAAACGCTTATAAATGAAGCATAATGCATAGCATCACATAGTTTTGGATAGATTGGATTACTGGGATGCTTTGACGTCTCTATTTCTATCTCAAATTGAGCTAGCTTAACGTGGGCATTGGATTCGTGTGTTTTTGAGCTCTAAATCAAAAGTTTCAAACGATTTACTGTGGACATGTTAATTTTATCGGCGAGTAAAAATGATCACTCTAAACTAATCATTGGTGGTTATTAAGTAAAGGCTTATGAATGAGGCATAAAGCATGGCATCACGCAGTTTGGGATAGATTGGATTACTTTGATGCTTTGTCGTATCAAGTTCTGTTTCAAATTTTGTCACAATATAGAAACTTAGACTAGCTTAATGTGGACATTGGATTCGTGTCATTCTAAGCTATAAATCAAAAGTTATGGACGATTTAGTGCAAACATGAGAAGTTGATCGGCTAGTTAAAATGATTATTCTAAACTGATCATTGGTTCTCATTGAGTAAAAGCTTATAAATGAAAAATAATGCATGGCATACTGTAGTTTAGGAAGGATTGTATTACTTGAACGCTTTGTCATATCTATAATTCTGTCTCAAATTTTTTCAAAATATAGAAAATTGAGCTAGATTAACGTTGGTATTTGATTCGTGTCATTCTGAGCTCTAAATTAAAAATTACGTACGATATAGTGCGGACATATCAAGTTGATCAGTTAGTTAAAGTGATCACTGTAAACTTATCATTGGTGCTGATTGAGTAAAGGATTCTAAATGAAGCATAATGCATGACATCATGCAGTCTGGGATAGATTGGATTACTTGGATGCTTTGTCGTATCTAGTTTTGTCTGAAATTTTGTAACAATATAGAAAATTGAACTACCTTAATGTGGGCATTCGATTCGTGTCATTCTGAGCTATAAATCAAAAGTTATGGACGATTTAGTGTAGACATGTCAAGTTAATCGGCTAGTTAACATGATCAATCTAAACTAATCGTTGGTACTCATTGAGTAAAAGCTTATAAATGAAGAATAATGCATGGCATCACGTAGTTTAGGATTGACTGGATTACATGAACGCTTTGTCGTATCTATTTCTGTATCAAATTTTGTCATAATACAGAAAATGGATCTAACTTAACGCAAGCATTGGATTCATGTCATTCGGAGCTATAAATCAAAACTTACAGATGATTTAGTGCGGACATGTCAAGTTAGAATGTGATCATTCTAAACTGATCATTGGTATTGATTGAGTAAACGCTTATAAATAATGCATAATGCATAGCATCACATAGTTTTGGATAGATTGGATTACTGGGACGCTTTGTCGTATCTATTTCTTTCTCAAATTGAGCTATCTTAACGTGGGCATTGGATTCGTGTGTTTTTGAGCTCTAAAAGTAACAAACGATTTACTGCAGACATGTCAAGTTGATCGGCGAGTTAAAATGATCATTCTAAACTAATCATTGGTGCTCATTAAGTAAAGGCTTATGAATGAGGCATAAAGCATGGCATTACGCAGTTTGGGATAGATTAGATTACTTTGACGCTTTGTCGTATCAAGTTCTGTTTCAAATTTTGTCATAATATAGAAAATTGAACTAGCTTAATGTGGGCATTGGATTCGTGTCATTCGGAGATATAAATCAAAAGTTATGGACGATTTAGTGCAAATATGAGAAGTTGATCGGCCAGTTAAAATGATCATTCTAAACTGATCATTGGTGCTCATTGAGTAAAAGCTTATAAATGAAAAATAATGCATGGCATCACGTAGTTTGGGAAGGATTGGATTACTTGAATGCTTTGTCATATCTATAATTCTGTCACAAATTTTGTCACAATATAGAAAATTAAGCTAAACATTGGCATTTGATTCGTGTCATTCTGAGTACTAAATAAAAAATTATGGACGATTTAGTGCGGACATGTCAAGTTGATCAACCAGTTAAAGTGACCATTCTAAACTGATCATTGGTGCTCATTGAGTAAACCCTAATAAATGAAGCATAATGCATAGCATCACACAATTTTGGATAGATTGGATTAATTGGACGCTTTGTCGTATCTAGTTCTATCTCAAAATTTGTCACAATATAGAAAATTGAACTAGATTTATGTGGGCACTGGATTCGTGTCATTCAGAGCTATAAATGAAAAGTTATATACGATATAGTGCAAAAATGTCAAGGTTATCGGCTATTTAAAATGATCATTCTAAACTGTTCATTGGTGCTCATTAAGTAAAAACTTATAAATGAAGAATAATGCATAGCTGCACACAGTTTGGAATAGACTAAATTATTTTGATGCTTTGTGATCTCTATTTTTGTCTCAGATATTGTTACACTATAGAAAATTTAGCTAGCTTAATGTGGGTATTCACTACAAGAAAACATCACATTTCCAGCGACCATTTTCGTCGGAAAAACATCGTCCATCACGACTATTTCGTCGGAAATAAGATTCCATCGGGAACTTATCGGGAATATCCGATGGCTTTGCGATTAATTAATCCGTCAGAAATTTCCAATGGGTTTTCGATGGAAGTTGTCCGTCGGAAAATACCGACGGATATTCGATGGTCCATAGCCGTCGGAAATCTCCGATGGATTTTCAATGAAAACTCCATCGGTAATTATAAACGAATTATCGAGGGACGTTTTCCAATGATAGCTGCCGTCGGAAAACTGGTCCGATGATGTTTCCCAACGGTTTATAACCGTCGGGAGATTGGCGACACCTTTCTGACGACATTGTCGGTCTGAAATTTCCGACGACAGATTCCGTCGGAAAAAGCCAGTTAAATGAAAAAAAATAAAAAATTTATTTTTTTAATATTTATATTTTTAAAATATAAATATTTTAAAAATATTCAATATTTTTAAAATATAAATATTAAAAAAAAATTTAAAAAATAAAATATTATTTTATTAAATTAAATTAATATTTTTAAATATTTTAAAAAATAATCATATAATTAATAAAAATAATATTCTAATTATAAATATAATATTAAAAAATTGTTTTAAAATACAAATTACAACGGAGGGGCAGGAGGAGAACGAGGAGAAAAAAAGTCATCAGGCAATTTATTTCTCATCATTTCTACAATGTTTTTGAGATTATTCATCTCTATTTTCATAGCCGCCATTTCCTGTTTTAGCTATTCATTCTCCTAGTTTCTAGCTGCAAATATTGCACCACCAGTATCTGCAACTCTCCCGAGTCCTAGATGGCGACCCTTTGAAAATGGTACTTCCTGTAAAAATAAATAAATATTATTAGAAAATTTAATAAAAATTATTATAATATTAATTATATATTTAAAAAATGAAACTTACATCAAGAACGAGACGGTTAATCTTAGAACGAGGTAATTCGGTGACCGAAGATGAAAAACCAACTTGAGACTGCTATGTTAGAATATCACTTTTTCTTTTTTACTTTTTCGATGATCTCACTAACGAGACCATCTTGGATACGACTAGTCTTTTTGTTCGTGTGGACGGCCTCAAGAAGTTGCAAGTGATCTAGAGGCGCTCCAATTTCTTGTGTCTTAAAATAAAAAAAATTCTAAATTAATAATTTTAAAATTTTTAAATAATAATAAATAATTAATTTACCAATTGGTCGGATCGTCTTAGAAAACTAGTCGATCCGGCATTATGAATATAAATGCCTTTACCTCCTCGGTCGCTCTTCTGGTTTTCCGAATTAGTTTTTGAGACGACCTCAGCGCTGGAAGATTCCCAATAACAAATAAAGTCATTCCAAACCGATTCATTCAACTCTCTTGGTGTATCTTTTCCATTTTTCCATTTTTATTTCCACTCGTTCATATGGCGGGAAAATTGTACTACAGCTCTTTTTCGAAAGCTTCTTCCACCAATTTTGTGTTCATGGGATCCCATGTAAATTCTTGCCGCGAAATTTACTTATATATTACTAAAAAGATTATTAAAAACTATTTAAAATAATTATATATTTAAAAATTAAATAACGTACCGCAAACGTCCTGAACCAAATCTGACGTTCTTCGTATGGAATATCTCGAAATTTGGTATATGATTTGTTCAATAGAGAATGAAGCATCTTTAATATAGATTTGCTTATTCCGTTCTTTGAAATACCAAACCTACGAATTTTATTACAATAGCGTTTAAATAATTATTTTAAATATAATTATAGAATAGCATTAAAATAATTATTTTAAATATAATTATAAAAAATTTAATTTATCATGTCGAGTTTTTCTGGTGTCTCGGATCGAGAAATGTAAGAAGTTCACGACCAGGCTGCTGAACCAATTTTTCAATTGTCATTGGTCGGAAAGAATTATTTGTAGATTCTAGAATTTGAGTTGGTATAAAACTCGTAGTCGATGACTCACCACGTCTTTGGTAATCTTGATACGACTTATAATGAGAATATTTTATTTGATGTCTACATTTACTATTTACCATTTGTTTTGAAATATTAAATTATTTAAAATAATAATCAATTATTTTTATTTTTATTTTTTGAAAAAAATCAAGGTTTATTCTTTGGAGCTTTTCAAATATTCTAAAACCGAAACTAAAACCAAACTAATATCATCAATAATTTTATATAGATAGTCAATTTCAAAGAAGTTATTTTAGTTTATTATTCTTAGCAATATTATAAAAAACTTTGAAAATTACTATTTTAGTTTATTACTCTTAACAATATTATGTTATTATTATTTTTTATAACTTATAATAGTATTTATGTAAAAAGGTGAAATACTGATATTTTTAACAATTGGCTTAAATAAATAGTGATATTTGCTAATCTTCCTCATTTCATTCATGCAATTGGCAAGGCCATCAGCTATATCTTTCTTGTTAAGCTTTTAAGCTTTCTGTACGTCTACAAAACTGTTAGGCAGGAAATATTTACATTGGGGACGACGAGTTCATGCTATCGTGTCGCTAAAATGTGGGCTCGGGGAAATATTGGTGAAATCAATTGGTTTCACTTACTAGCAAATATAATGATTTTTTAATTGAAAATAACTAGGTAATACCGAAAATCACGGGAGATTTTTTTGAAGTTTGATTTGAAAAAAAAGAAAGAAGAAAACATGGTGAGTTCTTGTTCAACCTCTTGACGAATTCAAAACTTTCAACGTCTCCAATAAGTAGTTAATAATGAAACACAAAATCCCATTAAAAAAAGTGTGCTTATATATATATTTTATATATACCGAAAATGTCCTTATGAAATGGAATCGCCAAATAACAAAACCAGTGCCAAAACATAGATGAGTTTCATCTCTTTCTTGTGTTTCATATATTGATGGGATTTTTATGAGCACGACATCACACTTTTATTGAAGGAATATATATGGAATTATATGGAAGAAATTTGTGATGAAAACTAGAGAGAAACACTGTTGACGCAGTGACGTTCATCGGATTTACAAAATCATGACGATAAGTCATGATTTTATTGAAGGAAAAACCACTTTCAGTTTTTATGAAACATATTTACAAAATAAAAAAATGAGAGCAAATTTTTGACTTACAAATGAAAACTTACATGATTTACGGTCAAATTCCAGCGACGAGAGCAAATTTTCCGGCGAGAACGGCAGGGAGGCGAAAAGACTAGGTTGCAGAGAAACGCCAGAGAGAAAAAGAGAGAAAAAGAGAAGAAACGGCTATAGGTTATATTAAAAATTTCCATCGGTAATCCGTCGGAAATGAAATATCCATCAGAAATCCGTCGGAAATGAAATTAATATTTTCGCGGAAGCCCGCCTTGGGAATTACGTTTCCCACGTATAGCCATCAGGAATCCGTCGGTAATCCATCGACGGTTCGACAGAAATCCGTCGGAAGGCCTAATCACATGCATGATCGACAAATATACACCCACGTTACAATTATTTATTTGATGGGTTGCCGACGACTTTCCGACGGACACAATAATGCCGTTGAGAAACCATCGGTAATGTTAATCAATATTGTGAAACAATATTAAATTAAAAAAGATAAATTTATATAGATAAATTTATTTTTTTTAAAAACCACTTTTAATTATAAGATTGTAAAATGTTTCTGCACATAAATTTAAAAATGAAATCATAAATATTTATTTTCAATATTATTCAGTTTAATATAATTTATTATAGTTATAATAATATGAAATGAAATATTATCAGTAAAAATATAATTTATATATAATTAATGATTGGAAAAAAAATAAAATATTATTATTACAAATTTAATCTAATTGTGATGAATATTCTGAATTAGCTAAATTTTGCTCGTCAAACTCGCCAATCTCTTCTTCTGAATCTTGAAACACGTTGTAATCTTCGTTCGTGTTGTCATCAACGACAAGGTTAACTTCAAGAGAAGTTTCTATGGAACCTAAGTTACCAATTGTGCTTTGTTGCATAGGGTATTGTTCGGTAATACCACATATCATTCCTCTAAGATGTATTAGGTCATTGTAATCCAAGGATCTTGCTTATTTCTCACACGAGGATATTAAATATAACAAACCTGATCCGCTTGTGATGCAAGTATAAAAGAATCATATTTTCGATGTCGCTTACGAGAATGCACAGATGTAACACCGAATTCGTCTTCACGTTGACCCATGACAGGGTCTGATACGAGCATGGAAAACACACAAAAGGAGAAGCTCATGGCTAGGAATGAACCAGTGGAACATGAAGAATCTCTTGCACTACCAGCTGGACCATTAACCCGAGCCAAAGCCAAGAAACTCAAAGAGGCGATCAGCAGTATGCTCAACAAGGAGAATGCACAACAAATTCACTTGAGCTTGAATGGAGAAGTGCCTAAAATCCCTCTGATTTTAGTACAAGCTCAAGAAAGCATACAAATGGGTATGTGATCCATTTGTACTCTTTTTCTCTTATCCAAGTTTTCTCCCATTGGATTTTCTTGGTAAGGTTTTTAATGAGGCAAATGAATCACATTACAACCAGCCCAATTTGTTGTTTAAAATCAAAAGAATTTCAATTAAAAATGCTCAAAATTGGCGTCATCAAAGGGGGGAAAAGTGTTTACATTCATAGTCAAAATAAGAGTTAATGAAGTCAAGGTCTTTGGTCAAGGTCTTTGGTCAAGTCTTCCCTTGTAATTGTAACGAATTTAATGTTGTAGGCTCCTCATATTTACGTCCCCTTATAGTATAAATAGGGGCTTTCAGTTGTAAACTTGATCATTCAACTTTTCAAATAAAAACAGCTTCTTTTCTTAAGTTTGAGAGTGATTCTCTTCTTAATCTGATTGTTGGTGTGTAATATCCTTCAGTCAACATTTAGTAGCCTTAGTGTGTAATATCTAAGCTACTATCTTAGGTAAATCAGTAGTCTTTCCACAGCTACTGTGTGACCCTTTAATCCACAACCTTTGAACAGATTGAATTTTGATTCATTCTGTTGCAAAGCCTATCTCAACCGCATCCAGAAGTGCATTCCTTGGGAGGTTCGCATCAGGGTCATACTAGTCACAATAGAACATAGTACACCTCAAATCAATCATTCCAGGATAGTGAACTTCTAATATTTCACGAAGAACACCATTGTATACAATTTCTCCCGATTGAGATGATACACCATAATTACAAGTTGTTTGTGAGTTTCCTTCGCGATGACTCTTAAAAGCATATCCACGAGTGCAGTACATTATATAAGATTTTGTAGTAAATGTAGGACCACTAACCAACTCAACTAACCACGTGGGAAACGTTATCCTCCTAGAAGGACCTGTAGTAACCTACAAAATAATTGAATGTAGTCAATTATAAGTATATATATATATATATATAGTAAACTATTATTGAAAATTACATAATTGTGGTAACACTAACATAAAAATGCAACCATCTTGCAAATTCGCTTTTTTTAAGTTCGACCAACTCATTCTCGCTGTAATCTGAATAATGAACACGTATTTGTTCCATGTATATCCTGTTAATTATGAAAAAGTAATTAAAAATAAATTATAATAACAACTAAAAACAAAATTTAATTGAATGTACCTTTCATATTCCAAAACGTCATCGCAATTTGTCAAAATATACAAATGCAAGTGATTGTGTTCATCCTTTGATAGGCGTCGCGTCTTCGTTTTTCCACTTAAACGTCCAACTTGTGCAAATAATTCTGGCACATACATTGGATAGCTTGGTTTTTCTCCTCCATCATCATGTCGTGCAGGTCGTCAATTTTTTGTTTGGACTTGCGATGGAAAATAGTAGCTGGCGAAGTTAGATGTCTTTTCATTAATACTTTGTGCGACGATTGAACCTTCAACCCTAGCAAGATTTTTAACTTTTTTCTTTAGGTGGAACATATATCTCTCAAAAGGATACATCCATCGATACTGAACAGGTCCTCCAAGCGCTCGTTCTCTAGGGAGGTGAATAGGAAGATGCTCCAAAACATCAAAAAATGCTGGTGAAAATATTTTCTCCAGGTTACAAATGAGAACTGGAATTTTTTCCTCCAAATTTCGGATATCATCTGCAGTAAGTGATCTTGTACATAAATCTCGGAAAAAAGCACCAATCCCTACATAAATTTTTTTTTAATATCATATAATATATGAAATTATGATTATGTATATATAAAATAATGTAAACGTCGTACCTGCAATTGCTCCATGGACGTTTTTTGGCAACAGATCGCTAAAGGAAAATGGGAATAGTCTTTGCATGATAACATGACAATCATGACTTTTCATCCCTGAAAATTTACCATCAATATTATCGACACAATTACGAAGATTAGAGGCGTATCCATGAGGAAATTTAACACTATGCTTAATCCAGTCAAAGAATTCGTCTTCTGCATGCGCATCCAACCGGAATGCGCGAGACAATGATTTTCCATTTGAATTTACATGTAGTTCCTTCCAGGAACAAATATCCGGCAGATCCAATATAGCTTTCAAATTATCTTTTGTTTTTCCTTGCACATTTAGAACGGTATTCATTATGTTATCGAAAAAATTCTTCTCAATGTGCATAACATCTAGGTTATGGCGCAACAAATGGTCGTTCTAATATGGTAAATACCAAAAAATGCTCTTCTTGTGCCAATTATGGTATTCGCCACACCCTTCAACAGGGTAATGTCCATTACTTCCACATGAAACCGTTCTATCAGCACCAAAATCCCTAAGTTGAGTCATCATATAATTCCCGTCAAGAATAGGAGGTGGAGCATCAAAAAAAATTTTGTTTTTCCTAAACAATGTCGTGCTCCGGCGATATGGATGATCTTGTGGTAGAAATCGACGATGATAATCGAACCAACTAGTCTTTCGTCCGTGTTTCAGTTGGAACGCATCAGTATTATCTTGACAATATAGACATGCTAATCTTCCATGCGTCGACCATCCTGATAACATACCATATGCTGGAAAATCACTTATCGTCCACATAAGTACTGCTCGCATCAAGAAATTTTGTTGGTTGGAAACATCGAATGCTTCGACACCATTTTCCCACAATATTTTTATCTCATGAATTAGTGGCTGCAAGAAAATATCAAGCGATCGCTTAGGATGCTCTGGGCCGGGGACAAGAATTGTTAGAAACAAAAACTCTCGTTTCATGCACAAAGAAGGAGGCAAATTATAAGGTGTAATGATAACTGGCCACAATGAGTATTTCCTCCCATGCTTCCCAAAAGGGTTGAATCCATCTGTAGATAACCCGAGGTATACGTTTCTAGGCTCATATGCAAAACTAGGATAAACCTGTTGAAAATGTTTCCATGCTTCTGCATCCGAGGGATGCACAATTTCTCCATTCAAATTATGTTCTGCATGCCATCTCATAGGTTTTGCCGTGTGTTCAGATTGATATAACCTCTTTAACCTCTCTGTTAATGGCAAATACCACATCCGTTTATGCGGAATAGGTACTCTGCCGCTTGTCTCTTGAAATCGAGGTTTGTGACAAAATCGGCACTTCATGTGGTTTTCATCATTTCTCCAATAGATCATGCAGTTGTCAATACATACATCGATCATCTGATATGGCAATCCAAGACCAGCTACAAGTTTTTGAACCTCGTAATATGAAGCAGGTGCAATATTATCTTCAAGTAATATATCTCTAACAAAATCAGCTATCACATTCACATAACCTTTAGCCAAGTTGAAATCCGTCTTTATCGTCATCAACCTGCTTGCAGCAGATAAAGGTGAGAATCCATCTCTACATCCTTTATACAAAGGCTGCTTGGATGCATCTAACATATCAAAAAAATTCCGGGCTTCCAAATTAGGTTCCTCTTTTCCGCTAATATCTTCAATGTACAATGCTCTTTGTTCACGAAATGCATCATTCACCATCTGAACAGTGCCTCCGTTTATATCAACTTCTAATGCCGGTTCCTCTACCCTAACATTAGTACTATCTATCCTTTTTGAAGTACTACCATAATATTGCATCGTTGCATCAGTTTCTCCATGTGAATACCAAATTTTGTAACCCGGCATAAATCCATTCCTATACAAATGATTACGTACTTCTCTAAAAGAGATTAATCTATGATTTCGACATTAATACACGGACAATACATTTTACTGTATTCCGATGTCATGCTATTGTTTGATGCAAATAATTGAACTAGCTTAATGTGGGCATTGGATTCATGTCATCCAGAGCTATAAATGAAATGTTACGGACGATATTGCGCAGATATGTCAAAATGATCGGCTAGTTAAAATGATCATTTTAAACTGATCGTTGGTGCTCATTGAGTAAAGGCTGATAAATAAAGCATAATGCATGGCATCACAAATTTTGGATAGATTGGATTACTTGGACGTTTTGTCATATCTATTCCTGTCTCAAATTTGATTACACTATAGAAAACTTAGCTAGTTTATTATGGGCATTGGATTCATGTGTTTCTGAGCTCTAAATCAAAAGTTACGGACAATTTAGTGCGGACGATTTAGTGCGGACGATTTAGTGCGGACGATTTAGTGCGGACATGGAAAGTTGATCGGCCAGTTAAAATGATCATTCTAAAGTAATCATTGGTGCTCATTGAGTTAATGCAAGGCATCATGCAGTTTGGGATGGATTGGATTACTTGAACGTTTTGTTGTATCTGTTTTTGTCTCAAATTTTGTCAAAATATAGAAAATTTAGCTATCTTAACGTGGGCATTGGATTCGTGTGATTCTGAGCTATAAATCAAAAGTTATGGACGATTTAGTGTGGACATGTCAACTTAATTGGCCAGTTAAAGTGATCATTCTAAACTGATCATTGTTGCTCATTAAGTAAAGGCTTATAAATGAAGCATAACGCATGGCATCACAGAGTTTTGGATAGATTGGATTACTTGGTTGCTTTATCGTATCTATCTCAAATTTTGTTAGAATATAGAAAGTTGAGCTAGATTAACGTGGGCAGTGGATTTTGTGTCATTCTGAGCTCTAAATAAAAAGTTATGGATGATTTATAGTAGACATGTCAAGTTGAGTGGCCAGTTAAAGTGATCATTTTGAACAGATCATTGCTGCTCATTAAGTAAAGGCTTATAAATGAAGCATAAAGCATGGCATCAAGTAGTTTAGATAGATTGGATTACTTGGACGCTTTTTCCTCTCTATTTCAGTCTCAAAGTTTGTCAAAATATTGAAAATTTAGCATGTTTATCATGGGCATTGGATTTGTTTCATTCTGAAATCTAAATCAGAAGTTACGTACGATTTAGTTTGGACATGTCAAGTTGATCGGCCTGTTGATATGATTATTCTAAATTGATCATTTGTGCTCATTGAGTAAAAGCTTATAAATGAAGCAGAATGCATGGCATCACGCAGTTTGTGATAGATTGGATTACTTGGACGCTTTGTCGTATCTATTTTTGTCTCAAATTTTGTTACAATATAGAAAATTGATCTAGCTTAACGTGGGCATTGGATTCGTGTCATTCTAAACTCTAAATCAAAAGTTACGGACGATTTAGTGCGGACATGTCAAGTTTAGTGGCCTTTGATGTGATCATTCTAAACAGATCTCTGGTGCTCATTAAGTAAACACTTATAAATGAAGCATAAAGCATGGCATCAAGTAGTTTGGATAGATTGGATTACTTGGACACTTTGTCATCTCTATTTCAATATCAAATTTTGTCAAAATATAGAAAATTGAGATTGCTTAATGTGGGCATTGGATTTGTGTCATTCTGAGCTGTAAGTCATAAGTTATGGACGATTTATTGTGGACATGTCAAGTTGATTGGCCAGTTAATATCATTATTCTCAACTGATCATTGGTGCTCATTGAGTAAAAGCTTATAAATGAAAAATAATGCATGGCATCATAGAGTTTGGGATGGATTGTATTACTTGGATGCTTTATCATATCTATTTATATCTCATTTAATAAACACTTTTAAATGAAGAATAATGCATAGCATCATGAAGTTTGGACTGGACTGGATTAGTCGGAAGCTTTGTCATATCTATTTATTTCTCAAATTTTGTCACAATATATAAAATTGAGCTAGCTTAATGTGGGTATTGGATTCGTGTCATTATGAGTTGTAAATCAAAAGTTACGGACGATTTAGTGCGGACATGTCAAGTTGATCGGCCAGTTAAAGTGATCATTCTAAACTGATCATTGGTGCTCATTCAGTAAGGGGTTATAAATGAAGCATAATCCATGGCATCACGTAGTTTGGGATAGACTGGATTACTTAGACACTATGTCGTATCTAGCTATATCTCAAATTTTGTTAGAATATAGGAAAGTGAATTAGCTTAATGTGGGCAATTGATTCGTGTCATTCTGATCTATAAATCAAAAGTTATGGACGATATAGTGCTGGCATGTCATGTTGATCGGCCAGTTAAAATAGTCATTCTAAAATGATCGTTGGTACTCATTGAGTAATAGCTTATAAATGAAGAATAATACATATCATCACGCAGTTCGTGATGGACTGGATTACTTGGACACTTTGCCGTATCTATTTTTGTCTCAAATTTTGTCAAAATATAGAAAATTGAGCTAGCTTAAAGTGGGCATTGGATTCATGCCATTCTGAGCTCCAAATCAAAAGTTACGGACGATTTAGTGCATGCATGTCAAGTTGATCGGCTAGTTAAAGTGATCATTCTAAACTGATCATTGGTGCTCATCGAGTAAAGGCTTAAAAATAGAGAATAATGCATGGCATCACACAGTTTTGATTGATTGGATTACTTGGATGCTTTGTCATATCTATTTCTGTCTAAAATTTTGTTACACTATAGAATATTGAGCTAGCTTAACGTGTGCATTGGATTCGTGTGTTTCGGAGCTCTAAATCAAAAGTTACAGACGATTTACTGTGGACATGTCAAGTTGATCGGCGAGTTAAAATGATCATTCTAAATTGATCATTGGTCCTCATTCAATAAAGGCTTATAAAGGAGGCATATAGCATGGCATCACGCTGTTTGGGATAGATTGGATTACTTAGATGCTTTGTCGTATCTATTTCTGCTTTACATTTTGTCACGGTATAAAAAATTTAACTAGTTTAATGTGAACATTAGATTCGTGTCATTCTAAGCTATGAATCAAAAGTTATGGATGATTTAGTATCGACATTACAAGTTGATCGGCTAGTTAAAATGATCATTCTAAATTGATCACTGGTGCTCATTGAGTAAAATCTTATAAATGAAAAATAATGCATGGCATCACACAGTTTTGGATGGATTGGAGTACCTAGAAGCTTTTTTTATCTATTTCTATCTCAAATTTTGTTACAATATAGAAAATTGAGCAATGTTATCGTGGGCATTGGATTCGTGTCATTATAAGCTATAAATCAAAAGTTACAGACGATTTAGTACGGACATGTCAAGTTGACTGGCCAGTTAAAGTGATCATTCTAAATAGATCATTGGTGCTCATTTAGTAAAAGATTATAAATGAAGCAATAGCATGGCATCAAGGAGCTTGGATAGATTGGATTACTTGGATGCTTTGTCGTCTCTATTTTTGTCTCAAATTTTGTCAAGATATAGAAAATTGAGCGAGATTAACATAGGCATTGGATTCGTGTCATTCAAGGTCTAAATCAAAAGTTACAGAGGATTTAGTGCGGATATGTGTCAAGTTGATCGGCTAGTTATAAATGAAGCATAATGCATGGCATCACACAGTTTTGGATAGATTGGATTAGTTGGACGTTTTATCGTGTCTATTTTTGTCTCAAATTTTGTTACAATATAAAAAATTGAGCTAGGTTAACATTTGCATTAGATTCGTGTCATTCGGAGCTCTAAATCGAAAGTTACGGACAATTTAGTGCAGACATATAAAGTTGAGTGGCTAGTTAAAGTGATCATTCTAAATTGATCATTGGTGATGATTAACCTAAGGCCTATAAATGAATCATATTGCATGGCATCAAGCAGTTGGGATAGATTGGATTACTTGAACGCTTTCTCGTCTCTGTTTCTCTCTGACATTTTGTCAAAATATAGAAAATTGAGCTAACTTAATGTGGGCATTGGATTTGTGTCATTCTAAGCTTTAAACCAAAAATTAGGGACGATTTAGTGTGGACATTTGAAGTTGATCGGCCATTTAAAGTGATCATTCTAAACTGATCATTGGTGCTCATTAATTAAAGGCTTATAAATGAAGCATAAAGCATGGAATCACTCAGTTTGGGATATATTGGATTACTTGGACGCTTTGTCATCTCTATTTCTCTCTCAAATTTTGTCAAGAAATAGAGAATTGAGCTAGCTTAACATTGACATTGGATTCATGTCATTCTGAGCTCTAAATCAAAAGTTACGGATGATTTAGTGTGGACATGTCAAGTTGATTGGCAAGTTAAAGTGATCATTCAAAACTGATCATTGGTGCTCATTAAGTAAAGGCTTATAAATGAAGCCTAAAGAATGGCGCCACGCAGATTGGGATGGATTGGATTACATTTATCGTATCTATTTCTCTCTCGAATTTTGTCACAATATAGAAATTGAGGTAGCTTAATGTGGGCACATGATTCGTGTCATTCTGAACTCTAAATCAAAAGTTACGACGATTTAGTGCGGACATGTCAAGTTGATCGGCCAGTTAAAGTGATCATTCAAAAGTTTTCATTGGTGCTTATTAAGTAAAGACTTATAAATGAAGCCTAAAGAATGGTATCACACAGTTTGGGATGGATGGGATTACTTGGACGCTTTGTCATATCTTTTTTTGTTTCAAACTTTGTCACAATCTAGAAAATTGAGCTAGGTTAACGTGGGCACTGGATTTGTGTCGTTCCGAGCTCTAAATCAAATTTTACGGCATCAAGCAGTTTGGATCGATTGGATTACTTAAACGCTTTTTCATCTCTATTTCTGCCTCAAATTATGTGAAAATATAGGAAATAGAGCTCTAAATCAAAAGTTATGCGTAGTTTAATGTTGACATGTCAAGATGATCGGCCAGTTAAAGTGAATATTATAAACTGATCATTGGCGCTCATTAAGTAAACGCTTATTAATGAAGCATAAAGCATGACATCACTCAGTTGGGGATAGATTGGATTACTTGTATGCTTTGTGGTCTCTTTTTTGTCTTAAAAGTTTTCAAAAAAATATAGAATTTAGCTAGCTTAACGTGGGCATTGGATTCGTGTCAATCTGAGCTCTGAATCAAAAGTTAGGTACGATTTAGTGCGGACATGTCAAGTTGATCGACCAGTTAAAGTGATCATTCAAAACTGATCATTGGTGCTCATTAAGTAAAGGCTTATAAATGAAGCCTAAAGAATGGCATCACGTTAGTTGGATATATTGGATTACTTGGACGCTTTGTCGTATCTATTTCACTCTCAAACTTTGTCACAATATAGAAAATTCAGCTAGCTTAACGTGGGAACCGGATTCGTGTCATTCCAAGCTATAAATCAAAAGATTTAGATGAATTAGTGTGGACATGTCAAGTTGATCGGCCAGTTACAGTGATCATTCTAAAGTGATCATGAGTGCTCATTGAGTAAAGCCGTATAAATGAAGCATAAAACATGGCATCACACAGTTTCGTATAGATTGGGTTAGTTGGATGCTTTTCGTATCAGTTTTTGTCTCAAATCTTGTTACAATATAGAAAATTGAGCTACCTTAACATGTGGATTGGATTCATGTGTTTCTAAGCTCTAAATCAAAAGTTACAAACAATTTAGTGCATACATGTAGAGTTGATCGGCCAGAAGAAAATTGAGCTACCTTAACATGGGCATTGGAATCATGTGTTTCTAAGCTCTAAATCAAAAGTTACTAACGATATAGTGCGTACATGTAGAGTTGATCGGCCAGTTAAATTGATCATTCTAAAAAGATCACACTACAAGAAAACTGCGAATTTGCGACTGCAATTTGCGACTACATATGTGGTCGCAAATATTGCGACCAAATTTGCCATGGTTTAGCGACCAATTTGCGACTACGGCGAAGTAGTCGCAAATTGGTCGCAAATAAGTGACCAATACGTGTGGTCGCAAATCAGTCGCAATATGCAACCAATTAGCGACTGAGATGCGACTGCTTTGAGACTGACCCTGGTAGTCGCAAATCGGTCGCAAAATAGCGAATGATTAGCGACTACATATGGAAAATCAGGTTGTAGTCGCTAATCAGTCGCAAAATAGCGACCGATTTGCGACTACAGTATGTAGTGGCTCTGCAGTCACAAAATGGTGGCAAAGTACCAGCATAAAAAACATGTGCGAGTTAGGTATAACGACATTTAAGCGACTACATAGGTGTAGTCGCAAAGTAGTGGCAAAGTAGTGGCAAAGTAGTCGCAAAATGTTGTATATATATGCATCATCCCATTCTCTCATTTGCGAAAGCAAAAGTAAAAATTTTTGTAAAACATGTGGGGAAATTATAACAATTCGAGAGATTGGATGTACAGAAGAATAGATAATGAAACAAGAAATATCTCGGCGGAATTTGCACAAGGCATGGAGCAGTTCATGAATTTTGCAAGTAGTCAACCTATAGCTCAAAGTAGTGGAGGTAAGTTTTTATGTCCTTGTATTAATTGCAAAAATGATAAATTTATTCCGGGACGAAAAATATGGAGTCATCTATATAGTCGAGGGTTTATGCCAAATTATTATATTTGGTATAAACATGGAGAAGAGCTGAATGTTCAGTTAGGGACGAGTAGTACTAGTCGGGGTGATGTACCAAGAAATCAGGGACGTGATTGTAGTAGTGATGAAACAGTTGGTATATCCGGTAATAGATATGTTGAAATGGTGACGGATGCATTTCATGAGACAACGACTGATGATCAGCAGCAGTACTGTAATCAGAACGATGAAAATTATAATTATAATTATGAAGAAGAACGGCCTAATGAAGAAGCAGAAAAGTTTTACAACATGTTAGAAGCTGCAAAAAATCCATTGTATGATGGTTGTCATGAAGGGCACTCACAATTATCTTTAGCTGCTAGGTTTATGAACATCAAATCTGATTTTAATTTACCAGAAAAATGTATGGATTCTTGGGCAGAGCTATTTACAGAATATTTACCCGACGAAAATCAGGCGACGGGTTCATATTATGAAACCGAAAAATTGATGCGAAATTTAGGCCTCCCGTTTTATACAATTGACGTGTGTGTTAAAAATTGTATGATATTCTGGAAAGAAGATGAGAAATGGGAAAAATGCAAATTTGCGATTCCCCCCGGTATAAGCCAAGCGAGGGCAGGACGAGAATACCTTTCAGTCGTATGTGGTATTTACCTATAGGTGATAGACTTAAAAGAATGTATCAAAGCGAGAAAACCGCAGAGGCAATGAGGTGGCATGCAGAGCATGAAGCAGAAGACGGAGAAATGAGTCATCCATCTGATGCTGCAGAGTGGAAAATTTTTCAATATTTACATCCTAGATTTGCTGCTGAATCTTGAAATGTTTATCTTGGCTTATGTACTGATGGGTTCAACCCATTTGGGATGTCTCGTAATCATTCATTATGGCCGGTGATTATCACTCCATATAATTTGCCACCGGAGATATGTATGAAGAAAGAGTATTTGTTTCTAACTATTCTGAATTCGGGGCCAAATCATCCGCGTGCTAGTCTGGACATATTCCTACGACCTTTGATTGATGAGTTGAAAGAATTATGGTCTATCGGAGTTGATGCATACGATGTATCGCTCAACCAAAATTTCAATCTAAAAGCTGTGTTACTTTGGACGATAAGCGACTTTCCTGCTTATGGAATGTTATCAGGATGGACAACACATGGAAGGCTGGCCTGTCCAATTTGTATGGATGATACGAAGGCATTTCAATTACCAAATGGGAGAAAGACGTGTTGGTTTGATTGTCATCGAAGGTTTCTTCCTAATGGTCACCCGTTACGGAAAAATAAAACAAATTTTTAAAAGGGAAGCACGCTTTGAATGACTGTCCTCCACAATCATTGACAGGTGAACAAGTTTTGTACGAGCGAATAAAAACTGTCAATCCTTTAAGAACATCTGAGTGCGGCGGAAACGGTCATGAAAGTAAAGAAGAAGGTTATGGCAGCTGGCATAATTGGCACAAAGAAAGTATATTTTGGGAGTTGCCATACTGGACAGATCTTAACCTTCGACATAATCTTGATGTGATGCATATCGAGAAGAATTTCTTCGATAACATCATTAATACTATTATGAATGTAAAAGGGAAATCAAAAGATACAGTGAAGTCAAGGTTGGATATTGCGAAGTTCTGCTCTCGAAAAGAGTTGCACGTGGATGGTCGGGGTAATGCTCCATCCCCTATATTTCGATTGACCCAAAAAGCGAAAGAACGGTTATTGGAATGTATAAGAAATGATGTCAAATTTCCGGACGGCTATGCGGCAGATTTAGCAAATTGTGTGGATATGGATGGACTAAAGTTTTTGGGCATGAAAAGCCATGACTGCCATGTTTTTATGGGAAGACTTCTCCCTTTCATATTTGCAGAACTTTTTCCACGGAACGTTCATCTAGCATTATCAGGTAAATATAGTAATAACTATATTTGTAATTGGAAATACGTAAATTAATAATATATAATTGCCTGAACTAATTCATTGTTGATGGTATAGGGATTGGAGGATTTTTCCGTGATTTATGCTCCAGATCATTACAAAAAAACCGTGTCCAAATTCTGAAGGAAAATATAGTCATAATTTTGTGCAATTTGGAAAAGATCTTTCCGCCTTCATTTTTCGACGTCATGGAACATCTTCCTGTACATCTACCATACGAAGCTGAACTTGGTGGACCTGTGCAATATAGGTGGATGTATCCATTTGAAAGGTTTTTTAAAAAACTAAAGAGCAAGGCGAAGAACAAACGTTATGCTGCAGGGTCGATTGTTGAATCATATGTGAATGATGAGATATCTTACTTCTCAGAACATTACTTTGCTGAACACATTCGCACGAAAAACAGGTAACCATGTTATGATGTTTATTAATTAATTATTTTATTATATAATATATAAGTTATATATATAATATATATAAACCATATATATATATATATATGTACAGGTCTACAAGATTCGATGAAGGTGACGTGCCTGTATATCCAGATCCCGGAGTACCGGATATATTTACGCACATGGGTCGTCCAAGTGGTAAATGTAAAGAAATATGGCTCTCCGAAAAAGAATATAAATATGCACATGCATATGTATTACGGAATTGTGAATATTTTCGGCCACTAGAGAGGTACGTATATGAAAACAATTAATTGTATAATTTACATTTCAGTTCATTGTATTAAGAAATATATATTAATTTTCAATATTTACTTTTCTAGCATGTTTGAAGATCATATTCGATGTACGTATCCATATCTTTCAGAAGATGACATTTCATCTAAAAGAGAGGAAGAGTTCCACATATGGGTTAGAGATTATGTATGTTTAATTAATTATTTGACATATATATATATATTATATTTTATTTATTAATTTGTAAATACTAATTAAGTTTAATTTTTGATATATATGATTAATGGTCAATTCATGCAGTTCCACAGATTCACGTGCCTTTCCTATATGGGCTCAAGAATTAGTTCAAGGTCCGATGAATAAAGCATCGACTTGGCCGATGTATTTTACAAGAGGTTATATGTTCCACACGAAGAAACATGGACATAGAAGAAAGACATGTAACTACGGTATTTGTGTGAAGGGGGACAATTACTCAGATGCATCTGATGAAGCTGATTTCTATGGTATTTTAACAGATATCATTCAACTTGAGTATGTCGGACTCCTAAATTTGAAGATCACGCTTTTTAAATGTGAATGGTACGATCCTACACCCTCGAGAGGTACTCGGAAGTCGGAAAATGGTGTCGTTGATGTCTTATCATCGGGGAAATACTACAAATACGAACCATTTATTCTGGGTACGTACGTATTCGGTAATAATTTAATATATATTTTTTCTTACAAATTTATAACTAATTTATATTTCAAAACGTACGATGTATCAACATCTCAAGCAGATCAAGTTTGTTATATTCCCTATCCACACACGAAATCATCATCAAAACAAACATGGCTCAATGTTTTGAAAGTTAATCCAAGATCTAACATTTTGGGGAAATACAAAAACAAAGACGAGATTGGCCTTTTGCAACAAGAAAATGATGAAGACGTAATGCATGTTCAAGAGATAGAGGTAGATCGGTTGGTCGATACAGTTAACCATACTGAAGAAATTGATTTCGATGTCGGAGATGCGGAACTAGAAGATGAATTTCAATGTAATATTTCATCTTCAGATGATGATGAGAACGAAGAAATGTAATAAATATAGTTATGCTATGTATTTTGTACATATGATTTTCATATAATTTAATGTATTACCAATATCCATATATATATAGATTTTTTAAGTAATTGAGACTGATTTGCCACTACTTTGCAACTGCATTGGCAATGTGGTCGCATTTCAGTCACAAAAATTTAATATAGTCGCAAATCAGTCGCTAATTTGCGACTGATTTGTGACTACATTCTAAAAATTTGATGTGCAGTCGCAAATCAGTCGCTAATTTGCGACTGATTTGCGACTGATTTGCGACCACATATGGTTAATTCACATTTTCCCTAAGTATTTTCCACATTTAAAACTTGTATTTCTATTCTATAAGACTACTAACCATTAGAAGTGATAACATATATTGAAAACCATATTTGTAATGATTTCATATTTAGATAACATTTGGAATGTATATAAGAAGTATAAGGTTAAGTAAATTTGTTAAGGATTTAGGTAAGTTATTTGAAAATTTGGGAAATGTTATTGTTTTCATAGTACTTGAATTTTTTATAACTTATAATCAATGACTCAATCTTATATAATTATATGCATTCCTCAAAATCTCAAAATTTAAGGTTTAGGGTATTATTTGCGACTGATTTGCCACCACTTTGCAACTACATTGGCAATGTGGTCGCATTTCAGTCACAAAAATTTAATGTAGTCGCAAATCAGTCGCTAATTTGCGACTGATTTACGACTACATTCTAAAAATTTTATGTGCAGTCGCAAATCAGTCGCAAATTTGCGACTGATTTGCGACCACATATGGTTAATTCACATTTTCCCTAAGTATTTTCCACATTTAAAACTTGTATTTCTATTCTATAAGACTACTAACCATTAGAAGTGATAACATATATTGAAAACCATATTTGTAATGATTTCATATTTAGATAACATTTAGAATGTATATAAGAAGTATAAGGTTAAGTAAATTTGTTAAGGATTTAGGTAAGTTATTTGAAAATTTGGGAAATGTTATTGTTTTCATAGTAATTGAAATTTTTATAACTTATAATCAATGACTCAATCTTATATAATTATATGCATTCCTCAAAATCTCAAAATTTAGGGTTTAGGGTATTATTTGCCACTGATTTGCCACCACTTTGCAACTGCATTTGCAATGTGGTCGCATTTCAGTCACAAATATTTAATGTAGTCGCAAATCAGTCGCAAATTAGCGACTATTTTGCGACCACATTCTAAAAATTTGATGTGCAGTCGCAAATCAGTCGGAAATGCTGATGTAGTCGTAAATCAGTCGCTAATTTGCGACTGATTTGCGACCACCATTTAATTTGGTGGGACTTTGACAAAATCGAAAATTTTCAAACTCCCACAAAATTAACTGGTAGTCGCAAATGAGTCGCAAATTTGCGACTGATTTGCGACCACATTTACAGTTTTGATAAATTTAATTGTGGTCGCAAATCAGTTGCTAATTTGCGACTGATTTGCAACTACCAGTTAATTTGGAGGGAGGTTGAAAAAACCGAAAACGTTCAAACTCCCTCCAAACACAAATTAGCGACTGATTTGCGACCACAATTACAGTTTCGATAAATGTACCTGTGGTCGCAAATCACTCACAAATTTGCGACTGATTTGCGACTACCAATTAATTTGGAGGGAGTTTGAACGTTTTTGGTTCCCACCAAATTAACATGTATTTTGGTGGTCGCAAAAAAATCTATAAATACCCTATGGTTTTCCCTCATTTTTCACAAATCTCTCAAACTACTTTACAAAACTCTCTCAAAAACACTCCCTAAACACTTTAGAAAAACACTATTTCTATAAATGGCAAGTGGTGGTAGGTCGTTGAGAGGTCGTGGAAGACGATCTTTCGGATCGTCTTCCGGCCGAGGAACCTCTTCGGCCTCCTCGAACCCTTCACCATCCGCTAATAGAGCGGCATCGCGGCTCCCTCCGCAATACAATTTTGTTCCTCATGCCGTTCCTGAAACCCAAACACCTCCACGGTTTCAGGAATCGGATGAACATGAGGACGAACAAATTCCCGATTGCGAAACGGGAACGGATGAACAAACTATCACTCTTGATAGTTTGTTACAAACTCCGGGTCGTGAACAGTATTTGACTGTGCTTTCTCCAGATGCGGCTCCGAATACAACTTGGTAAGTATGTTTATTACAAGCTAATTTTTTAATAAATATTTATTAAAATTTAAATTATATTAATATAATTTTACATTTTGTAATAAATATTAGGTTTGACCGCGATAACGGGTCTATTACTCGTCAAATCGCAAAAATTTTGAAAAATAAGTTTGACGGTCCGTACTACAGTTGGACCGTCGTACCTCCTGAGAGGCAGGAGAAATATTTTATAGAATTTGCGGTAAGTATTTTTTTATATTGTGTAAATTTTTAATAAAATATAAAAAATATATACTAATATTTTTTAACTTAATTTCAAGCAATCGTACACCTGGGATCCTTTGATCACCTCGGTGGTACGAAAAGAGTTCGAGGCCGTCTGCGTAAGGCGGATGAAAGGGATGGTGAGCACGGTTCATACAACCGGAAAACGTCCCAGATGGATTTCCCCAAGTTTGTACAGTATTATGACTGCACATTGGGCAACCGAAACATCTACCGAGAGGAGTACGAAATCCTCTCATAACCGCAACTCCGCTCGGGACGGTCTTGGCCCACATAAACATTTATCGGGCCAAAAATCCTACATTCAGGTTCAGCACGAAATGGTAAGTAAAAATTTTTTTTCTTCATATTATTATGTTTTCTCATAATTAATTAATATTTTAAAATCTGTGAAGGAACATAATTTGGGACGACCAGTCTCAATAGGTGAGGTCTTTATAAAGACTCACACAAGACCGGATGGTTCGTATGTAGATTTGAAAGCAAAACAAATCTGTGAAACATACGAACGAAACATCCAAGAGAAGATGGCGATCGTGGAGGTCGATCCAACAGAAACATCCGATGGAACCTCCCGTCCAATTGAGCTCACTCAAGCACAGAAGAATGAGATCTTCTTACAGGTAAAAAAAATTTTTCAAACTTTTTCCTTTTTACATATTTTCCTAATTACAAAATAATAATTTTTATTATATAATTTACGTTTTCGTAATTTTATAGTCATCTGTTCCTGATGAACGAGGCCGTCTTTATGGACTCGGTAGCCTCAACCGCGTACAGTCTACGGGTAGAAGTAGTGGGGTACAAACCCATTCACCCGAGTACGTTATTCTTCAAGAACAAAACGCGTTGATTAAAGCACAAAATGCGGAGATGAAGGAAAAATATGAGAAGATTGAAGAGCTGAACAGAGAAAACCAGAAGAAGATCTCGAGCTTGGAGATGCTCCTCGGATATATCCAACGGATGGATCCCGCATTCGCCTCCTTATTGCGGGATAACGATTGTACAGGGGAACCATCGACGGCTCCGCCAACCACTCCATTTTCGCCATCAGATTTCCAATTTCCGCCACCGGACAATTAGAATTTGTTTTTATGTATTTAAAAATTTTGTATAATAAATGTTAAATTTTAAATTTCTATATTTTTTAATTTAATATTTAGTTTACATATTTTTTTCATTTATTATTATAAATTTTTTAATTTATTAATAAAAATTAATAAATATTCTAATAAATATTATAATAATATTTTAAACCGATTATATTAATAGTTAATCTAAATTATTTTATTAATATTTCTAATTTCAAATAATTATTTTTATTATTGAAATTAATTTTCTTCATTTTTATTGAAAATTTAATTTTTAAATATTATTTTAAAAATTTATATATATATTTTTTTAAATTATTAATATATTATTTCAAATTTATTTTTAAATATTATTTTAGAAATTAATTTTCTAAATTTTTATATATATTTTTTTAAATTATTAATATATTATTTCCATAATAAAAATAAAAAATATATTTTTATATTTTTTTTTAAATCTAATTACAGTGTAGTCGCAAATTAGTCTTAAATCAGTCGCAATTTTTGCCACCGATTTGCGACTCCTTTGCAACTGCGGTTCACCTGTAGTCGCAAAACAGTCACAAATTTTTGTGACTGATTTGCGACTACGTTTCAACTGTAGTCGCAAATCAGTCACAAATATTTGTGACCGTTTTGCGACTGCTATTCTCCTGTAGTCACAAAACAGTCACAAATATTTGTGACTGATTTGCGACTGCTATTCTCCTGTAGTCGCAAAACAGTCACAAATATTTGTGACTGATTTGCGACTGCATTTCTCCTGTAGTCGCAAAACAGTGACTGTTTTGCAACTGCGGTTCTACCGTAGTCGCAAATCAGTCACAAAAATTTGCAACTGTTTTGCGACTACAAATTTAGCAACCACATCCGTAGTCGCAAAACAGTAGCAAAATTTGTTACGGAAATTCAGTGGCAAATTAGTCGCAAAACAGTGACCACGTTTGTGGTCGCAAATTAGTCGCAAAATACCCACTATGACCGTGGTCGCAAATCAGTCGCAAAATTGCGACTGATTTGCGACGAATTTTTTTTGCGACTATTATTTTGCGACCACATCAACTGGTCGCAAAACAGCTGTTTTCTTGTAGTGTCAATGGTGCACATTAAGTAAAGGCTTATAAATGAGCATAAAGCATGGCATCACGTATTTTGGAAAATATTGGATTACTTGGACGCTTTTTCGTCTCTATTTCTGTTTCATTTTTGTTACAATATAGAAAATGGAGCTAGCTTAACGTGAGCATTTGATTCGTGTGTTTCTAAGCTCTAAATCAAAAGTTATGGACATTTTAGCACAGAAATTTCAAGTTGATCGACCAGTTGAAGTGATCATTCTAAACTGATCATTGGTGGTCATTGAGTAAAGGCTTCTAAATGAAGCATAATGCATGGCATCACACGGGTTTGGATAGATTGGATTACTTGTACGCTTTGTCATATCTAATTTAGTCTCAAATTTTGTTACAATATAGAAAATTGAATTAGCTTAACGTGGACATTGAATTCGTGTCATTCTGAGCTCTAAATAAAAAATTACAGATGATTTAGTACGGACATGTGTTGGTCAGTTAAAGTTATAGAAAAAAATTGAGCGAGCTTAACATGATCATTTGATTCGTTTGGTTTTGAGCTCTAAATCAAAAGTTACGGACCATTTAGTGCATACATGTCAAGTTGACCGGCCATTTAAAGTGATCATTTTAAACTGATCATTGGTGCTCATTGAATAAAGACTTATAGATGAAACATAATGCATGGCATCAAGCAGTTTGGATTGATTGGATTACTTGGAAGCCTTGTCGTCACTATTTCGGTCTCAAATTAAGTTAAAATATAGAAAATTGAGGTAGGTTAATGTGGGCATTGTATTCGTGTCAGTCTGAGCTCTAAATCAAAGGTTAGGTATGATTTAGTGTGGACATGTCAAGTTGATCGACAAGTTGAAGTGATGATTCTAAACTGATCATTAGTGCTCATTGAGTAAAGGTGTATAAATAAAGCATAATGCATGGCATGACACAGTTTTGGATAGGTTAGATTACTTGGACACTTTGTCGTATCTATTTCTATCTAAACTTTTGTTTCAATACAGAAAATTGATCTAGCTTAGCGTGGGTATTGGATTCATGTGTTTCTAAGCTCTAAATCAAAAGTTACAGACGATTTAGTGTGGACATTTCAAGTTGATCGGCCAGTTAAAGTGATCATTATAAACTTATCATTGGTGCTCAATAAATAAATGCTTATAAATGAAGCATAATGCATGACATCAAACAGTTTCGATACATTTCATTTCTTGGACGCTTTGTCGTCTCTATTTCTTTTTCAAATTTTGTCAAAATAATGAAAATTGAACTTGCTTAACGTAGGCATTGGATTCATGTCATTACGAGCTCTAAATCAAAAGTTACAGACTATTTAGTGCGGATATGTCAAGTTGATCAGCCATTTAATGTGATCATTCGAAATTGATAATTGGTGCTTATTAAATAAAGGCTCATAAATGAAGCATAATGCATGACATCAAGCTGTTTTCAAATAGATTGGATTACTTGGATGCTTTCTCGTCCCTACTTCTGTCTCCAATTTTGTCCAAAAAAATAGAGAATTGAGCTAGCTTAATGTGGGCATTGGATTCATGTCATTCTGAACTCTAAATCAAAAGTTATGGATGATTTAATGTGGACATGTCAATTTGATCAGCCATTTAAAGTGATTCTAAAATGATCATTAGTGCTCATTGAGTAAAGGCGTACAAATGAAGCATAATGCACGGCATCACACAGTTTTGGATAGGTTGGATTACTCGGACACATTGTCGTATCTATTTCTCTCAAATCTTGTTACAATATAGAAAATTGAGCTAGCTTAACGTGAGCATTGGATTCATGTGTTTCAAAGCTATAAATCAAAAGTTACGGACGATATAGTGCGTACATGTAGAGTTGATCGGCCATTTAAAGTGATCATTCTAAATAGATCAATGTTTCTCATTAAGTAAAGGTTTATAAATGAAGCATAAAGCATGGCATCACGCATTTTGGGATAGATCGGATTACTTGGACTCTTTGTCGTCTCTATTTCTGTTTCAAATTTTGTTACAATATAGAAAATTGAACTAGCTTAACGTGGGCATTTGATTCGTGTGTTTCTGAGCTCTAAATCAAAAGTTACGGACAATTTAGTGCGTACATGTCAAGTTGATCGGCTAGTTAAAGTGATCATTCAAAACTGATCATTGGTGATCATTAAGTAAATACTTATAAATAAAGCCCAAAGAATGGCATCACACAGTTTGGGATGGATAAGATTACTTGGACACTTTGTCGTATCTATTTTGGTCTCAAATATAGTTACAATATGGAAAATTGAGCTAGCTTAACATGGGCATTGGATTCATGTGTTTGTAAGCTCTAAATCAAAAGTTAAGGGCGATTTAGTGTGGATATGTCAAGTTGATCGGCCTGTTAAAGTGATCATTCTAAACTGATCACTGGTTCTCATTAAATAAATACTTATAAATGAAGCGTAATGCATGGTATCAAGCAGTTTGGATAGATTGGATTACTTGGACGCTTTGTCGTCTCTATTTCTCTCTCAAATTTTGTCAAAATATAGAACATTGAGCTTGCTTAATGTATGCATTGGATTCGTGTCATTCCGAGCTCTAAATCAAAAGTTACAAACGATTTCTTGCAGACATGTTGAGTTGATTGGCCATTTAAAGTGATCATTCTAAACTGATCATTGGTGCTCATTAAATAAAGGCTTATAAATGAAGCATAATGCATGGCATCAAGCAGTTTGGGATATATTGGATTACTTGGACGCTTTGTCGTCCCTATTTTTGTCTCACATTTTGTCAAAAATTAGAGAATTTAGCTAGCTCAACGTGGGCATTGGATTCATGTCATTGTGAACTCTAGATCAAAAGTTATGGATGATTTAGTGTGGACATGTCAAATGAACGGCCAGTTAAAGTTATTCTAAACTGATCATTAGTGGTCACTCAGTAAAGGCATATAAATAAAGCATAATGCATGACATCACACAGTTTTAGATTGATTGGATTACTTGGACCTTTTTTCGAATCTATTTCTGTCTCAAATCTTGTTACATTATAGAAAATTGAACTAGCTTAACGTGGGCATTGGATTCATGTGTTTCTAAGCTCTAAATCAAAAGTTACGGACGATGTAGTGCGTACATGTAGAGTTGATCGACGAGCTAAAGTGATCATTCTAAACTGATCAATGATGCTCATTAAGTAAAGGCTTATCAATGAAGTAAAGCATGGCATCACACATTTTGGGATATATTGGGTTACTTGGACTTATTGTCGTCTCTATTTTGGTTTCCAATTTTGTTACATTATATGAAAATTTGAGCTATTTTAACGTGGACATTGGATTCGTTGTTTTTGAGCTCTAGATCAAAAGTTACAGAGGATTTAGTGCGGACATGTTGATTTGATCGGCCTGTTAAAATGATCATTCTAAATTGATCATTGGTGCTCATTAAATAAATGCTTATAAATGAAGCATAAAGCATGGCATCAAGCATATTGGGATAGATTGTATTACTTGGACGTTTTGTCGTCTCTATTTGTGACTCAAATTTTATCAAAATACAGGAAAATTGATCTAGCTTAACATGGGCATTGGATTCATGTCATTCTGAGCTCTAAATCAAAAGTTACAGACGATTTAGTGCGTACATGTGAAGGTTATCGGCCAGTTAAAGTGATCATTCTAAAATGATCATTGGTGGTCATTAAATAATAGCTTAAAATGATCATTGGTGCTCATTGGATTCATGTGTTTTGAGCTCTAAATCAAATGTTTTGGACGATATAATCCGGACATGTCAAGTTGGTCAGTCAGATAAAGTGGTCATTCTAAAGTGATCATTGGTGCTCATTGAGTAAAGACTTATAAATGAATTATAATGCATGGTATCACACATTTTTGGATAGATTGGATTAACTGGACGCCTTCTCGTCTCTATATCTGTCTCAAATTTTTTCAAAATATAGAAAATTGAACTAGCTTAACGTGGGCATTTGATTCGTGTGTTTCTGAGCTCTAAATCAAAAGTTACGGACAATTTAGTGCGTACATGTCAAGTTGATCGGCTAGTTAAAGTGATCATTCAAAACTGATCATTGGTGATCATTAAGTAAAGACTTATAAATAAAGCCCAAAGAATGGCATCACACAGTTTGGGATGGATAAGATTACTTGGACATTTTGTCGTATCTATTTTGGTCTCAAATATAGTTACAATATGGAAAATTGAGCTAGCTTAACATGGGCATTGGATTCATGTGTTTGTAAGCTCTAAATCAAAAGTTAAGGGCGATTTAGTGTGGACATGTCAAGTTGATCGGCCTGTTAAAGTGATCATTCTAAACTGATCACTGGTTCTCATTAAATAAATACTTATAAATGAAGCGTAATGCATGGTATCAAGCAGTTTGGATAGATTGGATTACTTGGACGCTTTGTCATCTCTATTTCTCTCTAAAATTTTGTCAAAATATAGAACATTGAGCTTGCTTAATGTATGCATTGGATTCGTGTCATTCCGAGCTCTAAATCAAAAGTTACGAACGATTTCTTGCAGACATGTCGAGTTGATGGGCCATTTAAAGTGATCATTCTAAACTGATCATTGGTGCTCATTAAATAAAGGCTTCTAAATGAAGCATAATGCATGGCATCAAGCAGTTTGGGATATATTGGATTACTTGGACGCTTTGTCTTCCCTATTTCTGTCTCACATTTTGTCAAAAATTAGAGAATTTAGCTAGCTCAACGTGGGCATTGGATTCATGTCATTGTGAACTCTAGATCAAAAGTTATGGATGATTTAGTGTGGACATGTCAAATGATCGGCCAGTTAAAGTTATTCTAAACTGATCATTAGTGCTCATTCAGTAAAGGCATATAAATGAAGCATAATGCATGACATCACACAGTTTTAGATTGATTGGATTACTTGGACCTTTTTTCGAATCTATTTCTGTCTCAAATCTTGTTACATTATAGAAAATTGAACTAGCTTAACGTGGGCATTGGATTCATGTGTTTCTAAGCTCTAAATCAAAAGTTACGGACGATGTAGTGCGTACATGTAGAGTTGATCGACGAGCTAAAGTGATCATTCTAAACTGATCAATGATGCTCATTAAGTAAAGGCTTATCAATGAAGTAAAGCATGGCATCACACATTTTGGGATATATTGGGTTACTTGGACTTATTGTCGTCTCTATTTTGGTTTCCAATTTTGTTACATTATATGAAAATTTGAGCTACCTTAACGTGGACATTGGATTCGTGTGTTTTTGAGCACTAGATCAAAAGTTACAGAGGATTTAGTGCGGACATGTTGATTTGATCGGCCTGTTAAAATGATCATTCTAAATTGATCATTGGTGCTCATTAAATAAATGCTTATAAAGGAAGCATAAAGCATGGCATCAAGCATATTGGGATAGATTGTATTACTTGGACGTTTTGTCGTCTCTATTTCTGACTCAAATTTTATCAAAATACAGAAAAATTGATCTAGCTTAACATGGGCATTGGATTCATGTCATTCTGAGCTCTAAATCAAAAGTTACAGACGATTTAGTGTGTACATGTGAAGGTTATCGGGAAGTTAAAGTGATCATTCTAAAATGATCATTGGTGGTCATTAAATAGTAGCTTAAAATGATCATTGGTGCTCATTGGATTCGTGTGTTTTGAGCTCTAAATCAAATGTTTTGGACGATATAATCCGGACATGTCAAGTTGGTCAGTCAGATAAAATGGTCATTCTAAAGTGATCATTGGTGCTGATTGAGTAAAGACTTATAAATGAATTATAATGCATGGCATCACATATTTTTGGATAGATTGGATTAACTGGACGCCTTCTCCTCTCTATATCTGTCTCAAATTTTTTCAAAATATAGAAAATTGAACTAGCTTAACGTGGGCATTGGATTTGTGTAATTCTGAGATCTAAATCAAAAGTTTCGGGTGATTAGTGTGGACATGTCAAGTTGATCGGCCAGTTAAAGTGCTCATTCTAAAATGATCATTGGTGCTCATTGAGTAAAGACTTATAAATGAAGTGTAATGCATGGCATCACACAGTTTTGGCAAGATTGGGTTGTTTGAACGCTTTTCTGTTTCTATTTCTATCTCATACTCTGTCACAACATAGAAAATTGAGGTAGATTAACGTGGGCATGGGATTCGTGTTATTCGGAGCTCTAAATCAAAAGCTATGAACGAATTAGTGCAGACATGTCCAGTTGATCGCCCAGTTAAAGTGATCATTCTAAACTGATCATTGGTGCTCATTCATTAAAGGCTTATATATGAAGTATATTGCATGACAACACGTAGTTTTGGAAAGATTTGATTACTTAGAGGGCTGGTTGAAGCAATTTTAAATGTTAAAATTTATCACAATAAAAACAAATTGAGCTAGCTTAATGTGGGAATTGGATTTGGTTAGTATGAGCTCTAAATCAAAAGCTATGGACGATTTAGAGCGGACATGTCAAGTTGATCGGCCATTTAAAGTGATCATTGGTTCCGATTGAGTAAGGACATATAAATGAATCATAATGCATGACATCACGCAATTCGGGATAGTTTAGATTACTTCGATGCTTTGTCATATCAATTTGTGCCTCAAATTTTGTCACAATATAGAAAATTGAGCTAGCTTAACGTAAGCATTTGATTCGTGTCATTCTGAGCTCTAAATCAAAAGTTACGAACAATTTAGTGCAGACATATCAAGTTGATGGCCAGTTAAAGTGATAATTCTTAACTGATCATTGGTGTTCATTGAGTAAATGTTTATAAATGAAGCAACACGCATGGCATCACGCAGTATTGGCTAGATCGGATTACTTGAATGCTTTTTTTGTATCTATTTCTGTCTCAAATTTTGTCACAATATAGAAAATTGAGCTAGATTAACGTGGGCATTGGATTCGTGTTATTCCGAGCTCTAAATCTAAAGTTATAGACAATTTAGTGCACAATTTAGTGCACATGTCTAGTTTATCACCCAGTTAAAGTGATTATTCTAAACTGATCGTTGGTGCTCATTGATTAAATGCTTATAAATGAATCATAATTCATGATATCTCATAGTTTTGGAAAGATTTGATCACTTGGAGGACTGCTTGAAGCAATATTAATGTTAAAATTTATCACAATATAGAAAATTGAGCTTGTTTAACATGGGCATTGGATTCGTATCATTTTGAGCTCTAAATGAAAAGTTACGGACGATTTATTGCAGACATGTCATTCGACCAGTTAAAGTGATCATTCTAAACTGATCATTGCTGTTCATTGAGTAAATGCTTATAGATGAAACATAATGCATGACATCATGCAATTTAGGATATATTGGATTACATGGACGTTTTCTCCTATCTATTTTTGTCTCAAACTTTGTAACAATGTAGAAAATTGAACTTGTTTAATGTGGGCATTGGATTTGTGTCATTCTGAGCTCTAAATCATAAGTTACGGATGATTTAGTGAGGAGATGTTAAGTTGATCGGCCAGTTAAAGTGATCATTGGTGCTTATTGAGTAAATGTTTATAAATGAAGCATAATGGACAGCATCACGCAGTTCGGGATAGATTGGATTAAATGGACGCTTTGTCGTATCTGTTTCTGTCTGAAATTCTGTCACAATATAGAAAACTGAGCTAACTTAAGGTGGGCATTGGATTCGTGTCACTCTGAGCTCAAAATCAAAAGTTACATATGATTTAGTGCGGACATGTCAAGTTGATCAGCCAGTTAAAGTGATCATTCTAAACTGATCATTGGTGCTCATTGAGTAAAAGCTTATAAATGAAGCATAATGCATGACATCACGTAGTTCGTGATAGATTGGATTATTTGGATGCTTTTTCGTATCTATTTCTGTCTCAAATTTTGTCATAGTACAGAAAATTGAGCTAGCTGACCGTGGGGATTGGATTCGTGTCATCTAAGCTCTAAATCAAAAGTTACGGACGATTTAGTGAAGACATGTCAAATTGATCGGTCGGTTAAAGTGATCATTTTTAACTAATCATTGGTGCTCATTGAGTAAAGCCTTATAAATGAAGTATAATGCATGGCATCACGTAGTTTTGGCTATATTGGATTAGTTGAACGCTTTTCTGTATCTATTTCTGTCTCAAATTTTGTCCCAATATATAAAATTGAGCTAGTTTAACGTGGGCATTGGATTCGTGTTATTCTGAGCTCTAAATCAAAAGTTATGGACAATTTAGTGTAGGTATGTCCAGTTGATCGCCTAGTTAAAGTGATCATTCTAAACTGATCATTGGTGCTCATTGATTAAACGCTTATAAATGAAGTATAATGAATGACATCATGTAGTTTTGGAAAGATTTGATTACTTGGAGGACTGGTTGATGCAATTTTGGGCATTGAATTGGATTTAGTGCGGACATGTCAATTTTGGGCATTGAATTGGATTTGATTACTTGGAGGACTGGTTGATTTAGTGCAGACATGTCAAGTTGATCGGCCAGTTAAACTGGTCATTCTTAACTAATCATTAGTGCTCATTGAGTAAAGGGTTATAAATGAAGCATAATGCATGGCATCACGATCGGGATAGATTGGGTTACGTGGGCACTTTGTCGTATCTATATCTATCTTGAATTTTTTCACAATATAGAAAATTGAGCTAGCTTAACGTTGACATTGGATTCGTGTCACTCTGAACTCTAAATCAAAAGTTATTAGTTATTTAGTGCGGACATGTTAAGTTGATTGGCCAGTTAAAATGATCATTCTAAATTGATCATTGGTGCTCACTGAGTAAAAGGCTTAGCAATGAAGTATAATACAAGACATCACGCAGTTCAGGATAGATTGGATTACTTGGACGCTTTATTGTAACTATTTCTGTCTCAAATTTTGTAACAATATAAAAATTGAGCTAGCTTAACGTGTGCATTGGATTCGTGTCATTCTCAGCTCTAATTCAAAAGATACGGACATTTTAGTACGGACATGTCAAGTTGATCGACCAGTTATAGTGATCATTCTAAACTAATCATTGGTGCTCATTGTAAAAATGGCTTACAAATGAAGCGTAATCCATGGCGTCACACAGTTCGGGATAGATTGGGTTACTTGGACACTTTGTCGTATCAATTTCTGTTTAAAGTTTTCACAACATAGAAAATTAAGCTAGCTTAACGTGGACATTGGATTTGTGTTAGTCTGAGCTCTAAATCAAAAGTTACAGACGATTTAGTGCGGACATGTCAAGTTGATTGGCCAGTTAAAGTGATCATTCTAAACTGATCATTGGTGCTCATCGAGTAAAGGCTTATAAATGATGCATAATGCATGACATCACGCAGTTCAGGATAGATTGGATTACTTGGACGCTTTGTCCTATATATTTCTTTCTCAAATTTTGTCACAATATAGAAAATTGAGCTAGCTTAACGTGGGCATTGGATTCGTCTCATTCTAAACTCTAAATCAAAAGATATGGACAATTTAGTATGGACATGTCAAGTTGATTGGCAAGTTAAATTGATCTTTCTAAACTGATCATTGGTGCTCATTGAGTAAAGGCTTATAAATGATGCATAATGCATGACATCACGCAGTTCGGGATAGATTGGATTACTTGGACGCTTTGTCGTATCTATTTCTGTCTCAAATTTTGTCACAATATAGAACATTGAGCTAGCTTAACGTGGGCATTGGATTCATGTCATTCTGAACTCTAAAGAAAAAGATACAGACGATTTAGTGCAGACACTTCAAGTTGATCGGCCAGTTAAAGTGATTATTCTAATCTGATCATTGGTGCTCATTGAGGAAAGGCTTATAAATAGAGTATAATGCATGACATCACGCATTTCTGGATAGATGGGATTACTTGGACGCTTTGGCGTATATATTAATGCCTCGAATTTTGTCACAATATAAAAACTTGAGCTACCTTAAGGTGGAAATTAGATTCTGATGCGGACATGATAAGTTGATATGCCAGGTAAAGTGATCATTCTTAACTGATCATTGGTGCTCATTGAGTAAAGTCTTATAAATGAAGTATAATGCATGACATCACGTAGTTCGGAATAGATTAGATTACTTAGATGCTTTGTCTACCTATTAATGTCTCAAATTTTGTCACAATATAGAAAACTGAGCTAGTTAGCGTAGGCATTGGATTCATGTAATTTTGAGCTCTAAATCAAAAGTTAAGGACAATTTAGTGCACACATGCCAAGTTGATTGGCTAATTAAAGGGATCATTCTTAACTGATCATTGATGCTCATTGAGTAAAGGCTTATAAATGAAGAATAATGAAAGGCATCACGCAGTTCGGGAAAGATTGGATTACAAGGACGCTTTGTCGTATCTAGTTCTGTCTCATATTTTATTACAATATAGAAAATTGAGCTAGCTTAACGTGGGCATTGGATTCGTGTCATTCGGTGCTCTAAATCAAAAGTTACGGACGATTTAATGCGGACATGTTAAGTTAATCAGCCAGTTAAAGTGATTATGCTTAACTGATCATAGTGCTCATTGAGTAAAGACTTATAAATGCAGCATAACGCATGACATCACGCAGTTTGGGATAGATTAGATTACATGGACGCTTTGTCGCATCTATTTCTGTCTCAAATTTTATCACAATATAGAAAATTGAGCTAGCTTAACGTGGGCATTGGATTGATGCCATTTTGTGCTCTAAATCAAAAGTTACGAATGATTTAAAGTGGACATGTTAAGTTGATCGGCCAGTTAAAGTGATCATTCTAAACTGATCATTGGTGCTCATTAACTAAAAGCTTATAAATAAAGTATAATGCATGACATCACACAGTTCGGGATAGATTGGATTACTTGATGCTTTGTCGTATCTATTTGTCTTAAATTTTGTCACAATATAGAAAATTGAGCTAGCTTAATGTGGGTATTGGATACTTGTCATTCGGAGCTCTAAATCAAAAGTTACCGACGATTTACTGTGGACATGTCAAGTTGATCGGCCATTTAAAGTGATCATTCTAAACTAATCATTGGTGCTCATTGAGTAATGGCATATAAATGAAGCATAATGCATGGCATCATGCAGTTCGGGAAAGATTGGATTACATGGACGCTTTGTCGTATCTATTTCTATCTCAAAATTTTTCACAATAAAGAAAATTGAGCTAGCTTAACATGGGCATTGGATTCGTTTCGTTCTGAGCTATAAATCATATGTTACGGACGATTTAGTGCAAAAATTTCAAGTTGATTGGCTAGTTAAAGTGATCATTCTAAACTGGTCATTGGTTCTCATTGAGTAAAGGCTTATAAATGAAGCATAATGCATGGCATCATACTGTTTTGGATAGATTGGATTACTTAGACGCTTTGTCATATCTATTTCTGCCTCAAATTTTGTCACAATATAGAAAATTGAGCTAGCTAAACGTGGCCATTGGATTCGTGTCATTCTGAACTATAAATCCTAAGTTACGGAAAATTTATTGCGGAAATGTCAAGTTGATCAGGCAGTTAAAGTGATTATGCTTAACTGATCATTGGTCCAAATTGAGTAAAAGCTTATAAATGCAGCATAATGCATGGCTTCACGCAGTTAGGGATAGATTGAATTATTGGGATGTTTTGTCGTATCTATTTCTATCTCAAATTTTGTCACAATATAGAAAATTGAGCTAGCTTAACGTAGGCATTGGATTTGTGTCATTCGGAGCTCTAAATCGAACGTTATGGACGATTTAGTGCAGACATGTCAAGTTGATCGGCCAGTTAAAGTGATCATTCTTAACTGATCATTGGTGCTCATTGAGTAAAGGCTTATAAATGAAGTATAATGCATGGCATCACACAGTTTTGGCTAGATTGGGTTGCTTGAACGCTTTTCTGTTTCTATTTTTATCTCATACTTTGTCACAATATAGAAAATTGAGGTAGATTAACGTGGGCATGGGATTCGTGTTATTCTTAGCTCTAAATCAAAAGTTATAGATGAATTAGTGGAGACATGTCCCGTTGATCGCCCAATTAAAGTGATCATTCTAAACTGATCATTGGTGCTCATTGATTAAAAGCTTATAAATGAAGTATAATGGATGACATCATGTAGTTTTGGAAAGATTTGATTACTTGGAGGACTGGTTGAAGCAATTTTAATGTTAAAATTTATCACAATAAAAACAAATTGAGCTAGCTTAATGTGGGCATTGGATTCGTGTTATTATAAGCTCTAAATCAAAAAGCTATGGACGATTTAGTGTGGACATGTCAAGTTGATAGGCCATTAAAAGTGATCATTCTAAACTGATCATTGGTTCCGATTGAGTAAAGACATATAAATGAATCATAATGCATGACATCACGCAATTTGGTATAGTTTAAATTACTTCGATGCTTTGTCGTATCAATTTGTGCTTCAAATTTTGTCACAATATAGAAAATTGAGCTAGCTTAACGTGGGCATTTGATTTGTATCATTCTGAGCTCTAAATGAAAAGTTACGAACAATTTAGTACAGACATATCAAGTTGACGACCAGTTAAAGTGATAATTCTTAACTGGTCATTGGTGTTCATTGAGTAAATTTTTATAAATGAAGCATAACACATGGCATCACGCAGTTTTGGCTAGATTGGATTACTTGAACGCTTTTTGTATCTATTTTTGTCTCAAATTTTGTCACAATATTGAAAATTGAGCTAGGTTAACGTGGGCATTGGATTCGTGTTATTCGGAGCTCTAAATCTAAAGTTATAGACAATTTAGTGCAGACATGTCTAGTTGATCGCCCAGTTAAAGTGATCATTCTAAACTGATCGTTGGTGCTCATTGATTAAAGGCTTATAAATGAAGCATAATTCATGACATCTCCTAGTTTTGGAAAGATTTGATCACTTGGAGGACTGCTTGAAGCAATATTAATGTTAAAATTTATCACAATATAGAAAACTGAGCTTGTTTAACATGGCCATTGGATTCGTGTCATTTTGAGCTCTAAATCAAAAGTTACGGACGATTTGTTGCAGACATGTCAAGTTATTCGACTAGTTAAAGTGATCATTCTAAATTGATCATTGCTCCTCATTGAGTAAAGGCTTATAGATGAAGCATAATGCACGGCATCATGCAGTTCAGGATATATTGGATTACATGGACGTTTTGTTGTATCTATTTTTGTCTCAAACTTTGTCACAATATAGAAAGTTGAGCTTGTTTAACGTGGGCATTGGATTTGTGTCATTCTGAGCTCTAAATCATAAGTTACAGATGATTTAGTGAGGAGATGTTAAGTTGATCGGCCAGTTAAAGTGATCATTCTTAAATGATCATTGGTGCTGATTGAGTTAATGTTTATAAATGAAGCATAATGAACGGCATCACGCAGTTCGGGATATATTGGATTAAATGGACACTTTGTCGTATCTATTTCAGTCTTAAATTCTGTCACAATATAGAAAACTGATCTAACTTAACGTGGGCATTGGATTCGTGTCATTCTGAGCTCAAAATCAAAAGTTACTTATGTTTTAGTGCGGACATGTCAAGTTGATTGGCCAGTTAAAATGATCATTCTAAACTGCTCATTGGTGCTCATTGAGTAAAAGCTTATAAATGAAGCATAATGCATGACATCACGTAGTTCATGATAGATTGGATTATTTGGATGCTTTTTCGTATCTATTTCTGTATCAAAATTTGTCACAGTACAGAAAATTGAGCTAGCTGACCATGGGCATTGGATTCGTGTCATTCTAAGCTCTAAAACAAAAGTTACGGACGATTTAGTGAAGACATGTCAAATTGATCGGTCAGTTAAAGTGATCATTCTTAACTAATCATTGGTGCTTATTGAGTAAAGCCTTATAAATGAAGTATAATGCATGGCATCACGTAGTTTTGGCTATATTGGAATACTTGAACGCTTTTCAGTATCTATTTCTGTCTCAAATTTTGTCACAATATAGAAAATTGAGCTAGGTTAACGTGGGCATTGGTTTCGCCCAGTTAAAGTTATGGATAATTTAGTGCAGGCATGTCTAGTTGATCGCCCAGTTAAAGTGATCATTCTAAACTCATCATTGGTGCTCATTGATTAAAGGCTTATAAATGAAGTATAATGCATGACATCACGTAGTTTTAGAAAGATTTGATTACTTGGAGCACTGGTTGATGCAATTTTGGGCATTGAATTGGATTTAGTGCGGACATGTCATTTTTGGGCATTGGATTCGATTTGATTACTTGGAGGACTGATTGATTTAGTGTGGACATTTCAAGTTGATCGGCCAGTTAACCTGATCATTCTTAACTGATCATTAGTGCTCATTGAGTAAAGGGTTATAAATGAAGCATAATGCATGGCATCACGATCGGGATAGATTGGGTTACATGGACACTTTGTCGTATCTATTTCTGTCTTGAATTTTTTCACAATATAGAAAATATAGCTAGCTTAACGTGGACATTGGATTGGTGTCACTCTGAACTATAAATCAAAACTTACTGACTATTTAGTGCGGACATGTCAAGTTGATCGGGCAGTTAAAGTGATCATTCTAAACTGATCATTGGTGCTCATTGAGCAAAAGGCTTAGAAATGAAGCATAATGTAGGACACAACACAGTTGGGGATAGATTGGATTACTTGGACATTTTATTGTAACTATTTATGTCTCAAATTTTGTCATAATATAGAAAATTGAGTTTGCTTAACGTGTGCATTGGATTCGTGTCATTCTCAGCTCTAAATCAAAAGATACGGACAATTTAGTACGGACATGACAAGTTGATCGGCCAGTTAAAGTGATCACTCTAAACTGATCATTGGTGCTCATTGAGTAAATGGCTTAGAAATGAAGCATAATCCATGCCATCACGCTGTTCGGGATAGATTGGGTTACTTGGATACTTTGTCGTATCTATTTATGTTTAAATTTTTTCACTATATAGAAAATTAAGCTAGCTAAACGTGGACATTGGATTTGTGTTAGTATGAGCTCTAAATCAAAAGTTACAGACAATTTAGTGCGGACATGTCAAGTTGATCGGCCAGTTAAAGTGATTATTCTAAACTGATCGTTGGTGCTCATCGAGTAAAGGGTTATAAATGATGCATAATGCATGACATCACGCAGTTCAGGGTGGATTGGATTACTTGGACGCTTTGTCGCATATATTTCTTTCTCAAATTTTGTCACAATATAGAAAATTGAGCTAGATTAACGTGGGCATTGGATTCGCCTTATTCTGAGCTATAAATCAAAAGATACGGACAATTTAGTACGGAAATGTCAAGTTGATCGGCCCGTTAAAGTGATCTTTCTAAACTGATCACTGGTGCGCTTTTAGTAAAGGCTTATAAATGATGCATAATGCATAACATCACGCATTTCGGGATAGATTGGATTATTTGGACGCTTTGTTGTATCTATTTCTGTTTCAAATTTTGTCGCATTATAAAAAATTGAGCTAGTTTAACGTGGTATTGGATTCATTCTAGTTAGACCTCTAAATCAAAAGTTCGGACATAACAAGTTGATCAACCAGTTAAAGTCATCATTCTTAACTAATCATTAGTGCTCATTGCGAAACGGCATATAAATAAGGCAGAATGCATGGCATCACGCAATTTGGGATATATTGGATTACATGGACACTTCGTCTTATTTATTTTTGTCTCAAATTTTGTAACAATATAAAAAATTGAGCTAGCTTAACACGGGCGGTTGATTCGTGTCATTGGAAGCCCTAAATCAAAAATTAAAGACGATTTAGTGTGGACATGTCATGTTGATCGGTCAGTTTAAGTGATCATTCTAAAGTGATCATCATTGGTGCTCATTAAGTAAAGGCTTATAAATGATGCATAATGCATGACATCATGCAATTCAGGATAGTTTAGATTACTAGGACGGTTTGTTGTATTTATTTCTGTCTCAAATTTTTTCACAATAAAGAAAATTGAGCTAAATTAACGTGGACATTGGATTCGTGTAGAGCTGACCTCTAAATCAAAAGTTTGAATGATTTAGTGCGGACATGTCAAGTTGATCGGCCAGTTAAAGTGATCAATCTAAACTGGTCATTGGTGCTCATTGACGAAAGGCTTATAAATGAAGCATAATGCATGGCTTCACGAAGTTCGGGATAGATTGGATTACATGGATGGTTTGTCGTATTAATTTTTGTCTCAAATTTCGTCACAATATAGAAAATTGAGCTACCTTAAGGGGGGCATTGGATCCGTGTCATTCTGAGCTCTAAATCAAAAGTTACGTACGATTTAGTGCAGAAATGTTAAGGTTATCGGCTTGTTAAAGTGATTATTCTTAACTGGTCATTGGTGCTCATTGAGTAAAAGGTTATAAATGACCCATAATGCATGGCATCACGCAGTTCCGGATAGATTGGATTACATGGATGCTTTGTGGTATCTATTTCTTTCTCAAATTTTGTCACAATATAGAAAATTGAGCTAGTTTAACGTGGGCATTGGATTAGTGCCAGTCTGACCTCTAAATCAAAAGTTCAGACGATTTAGTGCGGACATGTCAAGTTGATCAGCCCATTAAAGTGATCATTCTAAACTGATCATTGGTGCTCATTGAGTACAGGCTTATAAATGATGCATAATGCATGACATCATGCAGTTCAGGATAGATTGGATTACATGGACACTTTGTGCTATTATTCTGTCTCAAATTTTGTCACAATATAGAAAATTGAGCTAGCTTAACGTGGGAATTGGATTCGTGTCATTCTGAGCTCTAAATCAAAAGTTACGGACGATTTAGTGCGGACATGTCAAGTTGATCGGCTAGTTAAAGTGATCTTTATAAATTGATCATGGTGCTCATTGAGTAAAGGCTTATAAATGATGCATAATGCATGACATCACGCAGTTCGGGATTGATTGGATTACTTGGACAGTTTGTCGTATCTATTTCTGCCTCAAATTTTGTCACAATATAGAAAATTGAGCTCTCTTAACATGGGCATTTGATTCGTGTCATGCTGAGCTATAAATCATAAGTTACGGAAGATTTAGTGTAGAGATGTCAAGTTGATCGGCTAGTTATAGTGATCATTATAAACTGATCATTGGTGCTCATCGAGTAAAGGCCTATAAATGAAATATAATGCATGGCATCTCACAGTTTTGGCTAGATTGGAATACTTGAATGCTTTTTCGTATCTATTTTTATCTCAAATTTTGTCACAACATAGAAAATTTTGCTGCTTAACGTGGGCATTTGATTCGTGTTATTCTGAGCTCTATATCAAAAGTTACAGACGATTTAGTGCGGACATGTCAAGATGATCGCCTAGTTAAAGTGATCATTCTAAACTGATCATTTGTGCTCATTTAGTAAAGGCTTTATAAATGAAGCATAATGCATGGCATCATGCAGATTTGGCTAGATTGGATTACTTGAACACTTTTTGTATCTATTTCTTTCTTAAAATTTGTCTTAATATAAAATATTGAGCTACCTTAACGTGGGCATTGGATTCGTTCATTCTGAGCTCTAAATCATCAGTTGTGGATTATTTAGGGCGGACATATCAAGTTTATCAGATAGTTAAAGGGATCATTCTAAACTGATTATTGGTGGTCATTGTGTAAAGGCTTATTAATGAAGCATAATGCATGGCAGTACGCAGTTTTGGTTAGATTGGATTACTTGAACGCTTTTTTATTTCTATTTCTATTATAAATTTTGTCACAGTATAGAAAATTGTGCTAGCTTAACGTGGGCATTGGATTCGTGTCACTCTGAGCTTTAAATCAAAAGTTAGGGACGATTTAGTGTGGAAATGTCAAGTTGATCGGACAGTTAAAGTGATCATTCTAAACTGATCATTGGTGATCATTGAGTAAAGGCTTATAAATGAAGCATAATGCATGGCATCACGCAGTTTTTGTTAGATTGGATTACTTGAACGCTTTTTTGTATCTATTTCTGTCTCAAGTTTTGTCACAATATAGAAATTTGAACTAGCTTAACGTGGGCATTAGATTTATGTCATTGTGAGCTCTAAAATAAAAGTTAGGGATGATTTAGTGCGTTCATGTCAAGTTGATCGGCCAGTTAAAGTGATCATTCTAAACTGGGCATTTGTGCTCATTGAGTAAATGAAGCATAAATGTATGGCATCCTGCTGTTTTGGCTAGATTGGATTACTTGATCGCTTTTTTGTATCTATTTCTGTCTCAAATTTTGTCAAAATATTGTAAATTGAGCTAGCTTAACGTGGGCATTGGATTGGTGTCATTATGAAATCTAAATCATAAGTTACGGACCATTTAGTACGGACATGTCAAGTTGATCGGGAAGTTAAAGTTATCATTCTTAACTGATCATTGGTGCTCATTGAGTAAAGGCACATAAATGAAGCATACTGCATGGCATCAAGCAGCTTTTGCTAAATTGGATTACTTGAACACTTTTTTATATCTATTTCAGTATCGAATTTTGTCACACTATAGTAAATTGAGCTACCTTAACGTGGGCATTGGATTCGTGTCATTCTGAGCTCTTAATCAAAAGTTAGTGATGATTTAGTGCGGACATGTCAAGTTGATCGGCCAGTTAAAGTGATTATTTTATAATGATCATTTGAGCTCATTGAGTAAAGGCTTAGAAATGAAGCATTATGGATAGCATCACGCATTTTTGGTAATATTGGATTACTTGAACGCTTTTTCTTAACTGATCATTTGTGCTTATTGAGTAAAGGCTTAGAAATGAAGCATAATCCATGCCATCACGCTGTTCGGGATAGATTGGGTTACTTGGATACTTTGTCGTATCTATTTCTGTTCAAATTTTTTCACTATATAGAAAATTAAGCTAGCTAAACGTGGACATTGGATTTGTGTTAGTATGAGCTCTAAATCAAAAGTTACAGACAATTTAGTGCGGACATGTCAAGTTGATCGGCCAGTTAAAGTGATCATTCTAAATTGATCGTTGGTGCTCATCGAGTAAAGGGTTATAAATGATGCATAATGCATGACATCACGTAGTTCAGGGTAGATTGGATTACTTGGACGCTTTGTCGCATATATTTCTTTCTCAAATTTTGTCAAAATATAGAAAATTGAGCTAGATTAACGTGGGCATTGGATTCGTCTTATTCTGAGCTATAAATCAAAAGATACGGACAATTTAGTACGGAAATGTCAAGTTGATCGGCCCATTAAAGTGATCTTTCTAAACTGATCACTGGTGCGCTTTTAGTAAAGGCTTATAAATGATGCATAATGCATGACATCACGCATTTCGGGATAGATTGGATTACTTGGACGCTTTCTTGTATCTATTTCTGTTTCAAATTTTGTCGCATTATAAAAAATTGAGCTAGTTTAACGTGGGTATTGGATTCATTCTAGTTAGACCTCTAAATAAAAAGTTCAGACATAACAAGTTGATCAACCAGTTAAAGTCATCATTCTTAACTAATCATTAGTGCTCATTGCGAAACGGCATATAAATAAGGCAGAATGCATGGCATCACGCAATTTGGGATATATTGGATTACATGGACACTTCGTCTTATTTATTTTTGTCTCAAATTTTGTAACAATATAAAAAATTGAGCTAGCTTAGCGCGGGCAGTTGATTCGTGTCATTGGAAGCCCTAAATCAAAAGTTAAAGACGATTTAGTGTGGACATGTCATGTTGATCGGTCAGTTTAAGTGATCATTCTAAAGTGATCATCATTGGTGCTCATTAAGTAAAGGCTTATAAATGATGCATAATGCATGACATCATGCAATTCAGGATAGTTTAGATTACTAGGACGGTTTGTTGTATTTATTTCTGTCTCAAACTTTTTCACAATATAGAAAATTGAGCTAAATTAACGTGGACATTGGATTCGTGTAGAGCTGACCTCTAAATCAAAAGTTTGAATGATTTAGTGCGGACATGTCAAGTTGATCGGCCAGTTAAAGTGATCAATCTAAACTGATCATTGGTGCTCATTGACGAAAGGCTTATAAATGAAGCATAATGCATGGCTTCACGAAGTTCGGGATAGATTGGATTACATGGATGGTTTGTCGTATTTATTTTTGTCTCAAATTTCATCACAATATAGAAAATTGAGCTACCTTAACGGGGGCATTGGATCCGTGTCAATCTGAGCTCTAAATCAAAAGTTACGTACGATTTAGTGCAGAAATGTTAAGGTTATCGGCTTGTTAAAGTGATTATTCTTAACTGGTCATTGGTGCTCATTGAGTAAAAGGTTATAAATGACCCATAATGCATGGCATCACGCAGTTCCGGATAGATTGGATTACATGGATGCTTTGTGGTATCTATTTCTTTCTCAAATTTTGTCACAATATAGAAAATTGAGCTAGTTTAACGTGGGCATTGGATTAGTGCCAGTCTGACCTCTAAGTCAAAATTCAGACGATTTAGTGCTGACATGTCAAGTTGATCAGCCCATTAAAGTGATCATTCTAAACTGATCATTGGTGCTCATTGAGTAAAGGCTTATAAATGATGCATAATGCATGACATCATGCAGTTCAGGATAGATTGGATTACATGGACGCTTTGTGCTATTATTCTGTCTCAAATTTTGTCACAATATAGAAAATTGAGCTAGCTTAACGTGGCAATTGGATTCGTGTCATTCTGAGCTCTAAATCAAAAGTTACGGACGATTTAGTGCAGACATGTCAAGTTGATCGGCTAGTTAAAGTGATCTTTATAAATTGATCATCGGTGCTCATTGAGTAAAGGCTTATAAATGATGCATAATGCATGACATCACGCAGTTCGGGATTGATTGGATTACTTGGACAGTTTGTCGTATCTATTTCTGCCTCAAATTTTGTCACAATATAGAAAATTGAGCTCTCTTAACATGGGCATTTGATTCGTGTCATGCTGAGCTATAAATCATAAGTTACGGAAGATTTAGTGTAGAGATGTCAAGTTGATCGGCTAGTTAAAGTGATCATTATAAACTCATCATTGGTGCTCATCGAGTAAAGGCTTATAAATGAAATATAATGCATGGCATCTCACAGTTTTGGCTAGATTGGATTACTTGAATGCTTTTTCGTATCTATTTTTATCTCAAATTTTGTCACAACATAGAATATTTTGCTGCTTAACGTGGGCATTTGATTCGTGTTATTCTGAGCTCTATATCAAAAGTTACAGACGATTTAGTGCGGACATGTCAAGATGATCGACTAGTTAAAGTGATCATTCTAAACTGATCATTTATGCTCATTTAGTAAAGGCTTATAAATGAAGCATAATGCATGACATCATGCAGATTTGGCTAGATTGGATTACTTGAACGCTTTTTGTATCTATTTCTTTCTTAAAATTTGTCTTAATATAAAATATTGAGCTAGCTTAACGTGGGCATTGGATTCGTTCATTCTGAGCTCTAAATCATCAGTTATGGATTATTTAGGGCGGACATATCAAGTTTATCAGATAGTTAAAGAGATCATTCTAAACTGATTATTGGTGGTCATTGTGTAAAGGCTTATTAATGAAGCATAATGCATGGCAGTACGCAGTTTTGGTTAGATTGGATTACTTGAACGCTTTTTTATTTCTATTTCTATTATAAATTTTGTCACAATATAGAAAATTGTGCTAGCTTAACGTGGGCATTGGATTCGTGTCACTCTGAGCTTTAAATCAAAAGTTCGGGACGATTTAGTGTGGAAATGTCAAGTTGATCGGACAGTTAAAGTGATCATTCTAAACTGATCATTGGTGATCATTGAGTAAAGGCTTATAAATGAAGCATAATGCATGGCATCACGCAGTTTTTGTTAGATTGGATTACTTGAACGCTTTTTTGTATCTATTTCTGTCTCAAGTTTTGTCACAATATAGAAATTTGAACTAGCTTAACGTGGGCATTAGATTTATGTCATTGTGAGCTCTAAAATAAAAGTTAGGGATGATTTAGTGCGTTCATGTCAAGTTGATCGGCCAGTTAAAGTGATCATTCTAAACTGGGCATTTGTGCTCATTGAGTAAATGAAGCATAAATGTATGGCATCCTGCTGTTTTGGCTAGATTGGATTACTTGATCGCTTTTTTGTATCTATTTCTGTCTCAAATTTTGTCAAAATATTGTAAATTGAGCTAGCTTAACGTGGGCATTGGATTGGTGTCATTATGAAATCTAAATCATAAGTTACGGACCATTTAGTACGGACATGTCAAGTTGATCGGGAAGTTAAAGTTATCATTCTTAACTGATCATTGGTGCTCATTGAGTAAAGGCACATAAATGAAGCATACTGCATGGCATCAAGCAGCTTTTGCTAAATT
>JAENJI010000113.1:0-25205 GCA_018901935.1 Pugionium cornutum | reverse complement strand
ATGAGCACCAATGATCAGTTTAGAATGATCATTTTAACTGGCCGATCAACATGTCATGTCTGCACCAAATCATCCATAACTTTTGATTTATATATTAGAATGACATGAATCCAATGACCACATTAAGCTAGTTCAAGTTTTTATATTGTGACAAAATTTAAAATAGAACTAGAAAAAAGCGTCAAAGTAATCAAATCTATCCTAACCTGCGTGATGCCATGCTTTATGCCTCATTCATAAGCCTTTACTTAATTAGCACCAATGATCAGTTTAGAATGATCATTTTAACTCGCCGATCAACTTGATATGTCCGCACTAAATCATCTATAACTTTTGATTTAAAGCTCAAAAACACACGATTCCAATGCCCACGTTAATCTAGATCTATTTTCTATAGTGTAACAAAATTTGGGATAGAAATGGATACCGCAAATCGTCTAAGTAATCCAATCTATCCAAATCTATGTGGTGCTATGCATTATGCTTCATTTATAAGCGTTTACTCAATCAGCACCAATGATCAGTTTAGAATGATCACTTTCACTGGCTGATCAACTTAACATGTCTTCACTAAACCATCCGTACCTTTTGATTTAGAGCTCAAAATGACATGAATCCAATGCTTACGTTAAACTAGCTCAATTTTCTATACTGTGACAAAATTTGAGACAGAAATAGATATGAAAAAGCGTTCAAGTAATCCAGTCTATCCCAAACTGCGTGATGTCATCCATTATTCTTCATTTATAAGCTTTTACTCAATGAGCACCAATGATCAGTTTAGAATGATCATTTTAACTCTCCGATCAACTTGAATTGTCTGAACTAAATCGTCCATAAATTTGGATTTCTAGCTAAGAATGACACGAATCCAATGCCCACATTAAGCTAGTTCAATGTTCTATAGTGTAGTAAACTTTGAGACATAAATAGATATGACAAAGCATCCAAGAAATAGATACAACAAAGCGTCCAAGTAATTCAGTCAATCCCAAAGTGCGTGATGCCATGCATCACTCTTCATTTATATGGTTTTACTCAATGACCACCAACGATCAGTTTAGAATGTTCATTTTAACAGACTGATAAATTTGACATGTTTGCCCAATATCGTGCATAATTTTTGATTTACTAGTCAGAATGACATGAATCAATTGCCCGCATAAATCTAGTTCAATTTTCTATATTGTGACAAAATTTGAGATAGAACTAGATACGACAAAGCATCCAAGTAATCAATTCTATTCCGAACTACGTGATGGTATGCATTTTGATTCATTTATAAGCCTTGACATGTATGTACTAAATCATACATAAATTTTGATTTGTAGCTCAGAATGACATGAATCCAATGCCCACATTACGCTAGTTCAATGTTCTATAGTATAACAAATTTGAGACAGAAATAGATATGACAAAGCATCCAAGAAATAGATACGATAAAGCGTCCAAGTAATCCAGTCATTCACAAACTTCGTGATGCCATGCATTATTATTCGTTTATAAGCTTTTACTCACTGAACACGAACGATCAGTTTAGAATGTTCATTTTAACAGGCCAATAAACTTGACATGTGTGCCCAATATCGTCTATAACTTTTGATTTAATGGTCACAATGACATGAATCAATTGCCCACATTAAGCTAGCTCAAGTTTCTATATTGTGACCAAATTTGAGATAGAACTAGATACGAAAAAGCGTCCAAGTAATCCAATATATTCCAAACTACGTGATGATATGCATTATGCTTCATTCATAAGCCTTTACTCAATGAGCACCAATCATCAGTTTAGAATGATCACTTTAACTAGCCGGTGAACTTGACATATGCGCACTAAATCGTCCGTAACTTTCGATTTAAAGCTCAAAAACACACGAATCCAATGCCCACATTAAGCTAGCTTATTTTTTAATAGGGTATCAAAATTTGAGGCAAAAATAGATACTACAAAGCGTCCAAGTAATCCAATCTATACAAAACTGTGTGATGCAATGTAGTATTCTTCATTTATAAGCGTTTACTCAATGAGCACCAATGATGAGTTTAGAATGATCACTTTCACTGGCCGATCAACTTGACATGTCTGCACTAAATCATCCGTAACTCTTGATTTTGGAGCTCAGAATGGCACAAATCAAATACTTACGATAAGCTAGCTCAACTTTCTATATTGTGACAAAATTTGAAACACAAATGAATACGACAAAGCGTCCCAGTAATCCAGTCAATCCCAAACTGCGTGATGCCATGCATTATTCTTCATTTATAAGCTTTTACTCAATGAGCACCAATTATCAGTTTATAATGATTATTTTAACTGGCCAATCAACTTGACATGGCTGCACTAAAATCGTCCATAAATTTTGATTTATAGCTCAGAATGATACAAATCCAATGTCCACATTATGCTAGTTCAATTTTCTATATTGTGAAAAAATTTGAAACTAAACTAGATACGACAAAGCGTCAAAGTAATCCAATCTATTCCAAACTACATGATGCCATGCTTTATGCCTCATTTATAAGCCTTTATTTAATGAGCCCATTGATCAGTTAAGAATGATCATTTTAACTCGCTGAATAGGTTGACACGTCCATACTAAATCCGTAACTTTTTATTTAGAGCTCAGAAACACAAGGATCGAATGCACACATTAAGGTAGTTCAATTTTCTATATTGTTAAAAAATATGAGACACAGCAAGATACGACAAAGCATCCAAGTAATCCAATCAATCCCAAACAGTAATACTTAATCAGCACAAATGATCCATTTGGAATGATCACTTTAATTGGCCGATCAACTTGACATTTTTGCACTAAATTGCCAGTAGCTTTTGATTTAGAACTCTGAATGACATGATTTAAATGGCCTCGTTAAGCCGGCTCAATTTTTTATATTGTGACAAAATTTTAAAAAAAAATAGATACGACAAAGCGTCCAAATAATCCAATCCTTCCAAACTGTGTAATGCCATGCATCATTTTTCATTTATAAGCTTTAACTCAATGAGCACCAATGATCAGTTAAGAATGATCATTTAAACAGGCCGATCAACTTGTCTTGTCTACACTAAATCCTGCATAACTTTTGATTTATAGCTCACAATGACACGAATCCAATGCCCACATTAAGCTAGTTCAAACTTTTATATTGTGACAAAATTTGAAACAAAACTAGATATGACAAAGCTTCTAAGTAATCAAATATATCCCAAAATGCGGGATGCCATGCTTTATGCCTCATTTATAAGCCTTTACTTAATGAGCACCAATGAGCAGTTTAGAATGATCGTTTTAACTCCCCAATCAACTTAAAATGTCTGCACTAAATTGTCCGTAACTTGTTATTTAGAGCTCATAAACACACGAATCCAATGCCCATATTAATCTAGCTCAATTTTCTATAGTGTAACAAAATTTGACACAGAAATAGATACGACAAAGCGTCCAAGTAATCCAATCTATCAAAAACTGCGTGATGCTATGCATTATGCTTCATTTATAATCGTTTACTCAATTAGCACTAATGATCAGTTTAAAATGATCACTTTCACTGTCCGAAGAACTTGATATGTCCGGACTAAATCATCCGTAGCTTTTGATATAGAGCTCCGAATGAGACGAATCCAATGCTTACGTTAAACTAGCTCAAGTTTCTATATGTGAAAAAATTTGAGACCAAAATAGATACGACAAAGCGCCCAAGTAATCCAATCTATCCGAAACAGTGTGATGCCATGCATTATGCTTAATTTATAAGCCTTTACACAACCAACACCAATGATCAGTTTAGAATGATCACTTTAACTAGCCAATCAAATAGACATGTCCGCACTAAATCATCCTTAACTTATGATTTAGAGGTCAGACTGACACGAATCCAATGCCCATGTTAAGCTAGCTCAATTTTCTATATTATGACAAAATTTGAGACAAAAATAGATATGCCAAAGCATCCAAGTAATCCAGTCTATCCCAAACTACATGATGCCATGCATTATTCTTCATTTATAAGCTTTCACTCAGTGAGTACCTACGATCAGTTTAGAATGATCATTTTAACTAGCCGATCAACTTGACATGTTTGCACTATATCGTCCATAACTTTTCATTTATACCTCAGAATGACACGAATCCAATGTCTACATTAAGCTAGTTCAATTTTCTATATTTTTACAAATGAGACAAAACTAGATATGACAAAGCATTCAACTAATCCAATCTATCCCAAACTGCGTGATGCCATGCATTATGCTCCATTTATAAGTCCTTAATCAGTCAGCACCAATGATCAATTTCGAATGATCACTTTAACTGGGCGATCAACTTGACATATCCGTACTAAATCATCTGTATCTTTTGATTTAGAGCTCAGAATGACACGAATTAAATGCCCTCGTTAAGCTAGCACAATTTTCTATATTGTGATAAAATTTGGGACAGAAATAGATACAACAAAGCGTCCAAGTTATCCAATCTATAAAACACTGTGTGATGCCATGCATTATGCTTAATTTATAAGCATTTACTTAATGAGAACCAATGATCAGTTAAGAATGATCACTTTAACTGGCCGATCAACTTGACTGGTCCACACCAGATCAAACGTGACTTTTGATTTATTGCTCAGAGTGCCACAAATCCAATGTCCACATTAAGCTAGTTTAATTTTCTATATTCGGACAAAATTTGAGACAAAACTATGTACAACAAACCGTCCAACTAATAAAATCTATCCCAAACAGCGTGATACCATACATTATGCTTCATTTAAAAGCCTTTACTCAATGAGCACCAATGATCAGTTTAGAATAATCATATTAACAGGCCAATCAACTTGACATGTCTGCACTATATCGTCCATAACTTAAAACATCCAACTAATCCAATCTATCCCAAACTGCGTGAGGCCATGAATTATGCTTCATTTATAAGCGTGTACTCAATCAGCGCCAATGATCAGTTTAGAATGATCATTTTAACTAGCCGATCAACTTGACATGTCTACACTAAAATCGTCCTTAAGTTTTGATTTATAGCTCATAATGATATGAATCCAATGGCCTAGTTAAGCTAACTCAATTTTATTGTGACAAAATTTGAGACAAAAATAGATACGACAAAGTGTACAAGTAATTCAATCCTTCCCAAACTGCGTAATGCCATGCACTATTTTTCATTTATCAGCTTTTACTCAATGAGGACAAATGATCAGTTTAGAATCATTTATCAGCTTTTACTCAATGAGCACCAATGATCAGTTTAGAATAATCATTTTAACTTGTCATGTCTGCACTAAATCCTCCATTTTTTTATTTATAGCTCTGAATGACAAGAATCCAATGCCCACATTAAGCTAGTTCAATTTTTTATATTGTGACAAAATTTGAAACAGAACTCTAGATACGACAAAGCGTCAAAATAATCTAATCTATGCCAATCTGCATGATGCCATCCTTTATGTCTCATTTATAAACCTTTACTTAATGAGCACCAAGGATCAGTTTAGAATGATCATTTTAACTCGCCGATTAACTTAAAATGTCCACACTAAATCGTCCGTAACTTTTTATTTAGAGCTCAAAAACATACGAATCCAATGCCGACGTTAAGCTAGCTCAATTTTTTATAGTGTAATAAAATTTGAGACTGGAATAGATATGACAAAGCATCCAACTAATCCAATCCATCAAAAGCTATGTGATGATATGCCTTATCCTTCATTTATAAGCGTTTACTCAATCAGCACCAATAATCAGTTTAGAATGATCACTTTCACTGGCCCATTAGCTTGACATGTCCGCACTAAATCATCCGTAACTTTCGATATAAAGCTCAGAATTTCACGAATCCAATGCTTACATTAAGCTAGCTCAATTTTCTATATGTGACAAAATTTGAGACATAAATAGATACGACAAAGCGTCCAAGTAACCCAATCTATCCAAAATTGTTTGATGCCATGCATTATGCTTCATTTATAAGCCTTTACTTAATTAGCATCAATGATCGGTTTAGAATGATCATTTTAACTGGCCAATCCACTAGACATGTCCGCACTAAATCATCCGTAACATGTGAGTCAGATCTCATAATGACACGAATCCAATGCCCACGTTAAGCTATCTCAATTTTCGATATTATGAACAAATTCTAAATAGAAATAGATACGAAAAGGCATACAAGTAATCCAGTCTATCCCAAATTACGTGATGCCATGCATTATTGTTCATTTATAAGGTCTTACTCAATGAGCACCAACGATCAGTTTAGAATGATCATTTTAACTAGCCGATCAACTTGACATGTCGGCACTATATCATCCATATTTTTTCATTTGTAGCTTAGAATGACACGAATCCAATGCCCACATTAAGTGAGTTCAACTTTCTATATTGTGACAAAATTTGAGATAGAACTAGATACGACGAAGCATCCAAGTAATCCAATCTATCCCAACATGCGTGATGCCATGCATTATGCTTCATTTATAAGTCTTTACTCAATCAGCACCAATGATCACTTTAAAATGATCACTTTAACTAGCCGATCAACTTGACATTTCCGCACTAAATCGTCTGTAACTTTTGATTTAGAGCTGAGAATGACATGAATTAAATGCCGTCGTTAACCTAGCTCAATTTTCTATATTGTGACAAACATAGAGACAGAAATAGATATGAAAAAGCGTCCAAGTAATCCAATCCTTCCCAAACTGCGAGATTCCATGCATTATTTTCATTTATCAGCTTTTACTCAATGAGCACCAATGATCAGTTTAGAATGATCATTTTACACGCCGATCAACTTGTCATGTCTGCACTAGATCTTTCATTTTTTTATTTCTAGCTTTGAAAGACACGAATTCGATGCCCACATTAAGCTAGTTCAATTTTCTATATTGTGACAAAATTTGAAACAGAACTAGATATGACAAAGCGTCAAAATAATCCAATCTATCCCAAACTGCTTGATGCCATCCTTTATGGCTCATATATAAGCCTTTACTTAATGAGCACCAAGGATCAATTTATAATGATCATTTTAACTCGCCGATAACCTTAAAATTTCTACACTAAATCGCCAGTAACTTTTTATTTAGAGCTCAGAAACACACAAATCGAATGCCCACGTTAAGCTAGCTCAATTTTCTATAGTGTAAAAAATTTGAGAGCGAAATTGATACGACACAGCGTCCAATTAATCCAATCTATCCCAAAATGCATCATACTATGCATTATGCTTAATTTATAAGCGTTTACTCAATCAGCACTAATGATCAGTTTAGAATGACCACTTTCATTGGCCCATCAACTTGACATGCCTGCACTAAATCATTTGTAACTTTTGATATAGAGCTTAGAATGATATGAAGGCCTACATTAAGCTAGTTCAATTTTCTATATTGTGACAAAATTGGATATAGAATTAAATACGACAAAACGTCCAAGTAATCCAATCTATCCCAAACTACATGATTCCATGCATTATGCTTCATTTATAAGCCTTTACTCAATCAGCACCAATGATCAATTTAGAATGATGACTTAAGCTAGCCGATCAATTTGACATGTATGCACTAAATCGTTCGTAACTTTTGATTTAGAGCTACGAAACACATGAATTAAATGCCCATGTTAAGCAAACTCAATTTTTTATATTGTGACAGAAATAGATATGACAAAGCGTGCAAACAATCCAATCCATCCAAAACTGCGTGATGCCATGTATTATTTTCATTTATAAGCTTTTACTCAAATCAACGCCAACGATCAGTTTAGAATGACAATTTTAACTGGCCGATCAACTTGTCATTAGTTCACTAAATCGTCCATTACTTTTGATTTATAGCTCCAAATGACACGAATCCAATGTCCACATTAAGCTAGTTAAATTTTCTGTATTGTGGCAAAATTTAAAACAGAAATAGATACGACAAAGCATCATAGTAATCCAATCTATCCCAAACTGCGTGATTCCATTCTTTATGTCTCATTTATAAGCCTTTACTTAATGAGAACCAACGATCAGTTTAAAATAATCATTTTGACTGGCCGATCAACTTGACATGTCTGCACTATATCGTCCATAATTTTTTATTTAGAGCTCAGAAACACATGAATCAAAAGCCGACACTAAGCTAGCTCAATTTCCTATATTGTAACAGAATTTCAGACATGAATAGATACGACAAAGCATCCAAGTAATCAAATCTATCCCAAACTGCGTGATGTCATGCATTATTTTTCATTTATAAGCTATTACTCAATGAGCATTTTAAATTGACCGATCAACTTGACATGTCCGCACTAAATTTTCCGCACTAAATCGTCCGTAACTTTTGATTTAGAGCTCAGAATGACACGAATCCAATGCTTACATTAAGCTAGCTCAATTTTCTATATGTGACAAAGTTTTGAGACAGAATTAGATACGACAAATCGTCCAAGTAGTCCAATCCTTCCTTAACTCCGTGATGCCATGCTTTATACCTTATTTATAAGCCTTTACTTAATGAGCACCAATAATCAGTTTAAAATTATCATTTTAACTCGCCGATCAACTATGTCTGCACTAAATCATCTGTAACTTTTTATTTAGAGCTCAGAAAGACATGAATCCAATGCCCACGTTAAGCTAGCTCAATTTTCTATAGTCTAACAAAGTTTGAGACAAAAATAGATACCACAAAGCATCTAACTAATCCAATCTATCCAAAACTGGTTGATGCTATGCATTATACTTCATTTTTAAGCGTTTACTCAATCAGCACCAATGATGAGTTTAGAATGATCACTTTCACTGGCCGATGAACTTGACATGTCCGTACTAAATCATCATTAACTTTTGATTTAGAGCTCAGAATGACACGATTTCAATGCTTACGTTAAGCTAGTTCAATTTTCTGTATTGTGGAAAAATTTAAAACAGAAATAGATATGACAAAGCATCATAGTAATCCAATCTATCCCAAACTACGTGATTCCATTCTTTATGTCTCATTTATAATCCTTAACTTAATGAGAACCAACGATCAGTTTAAAATAATCATTTTGACTGGCCGATCAACTTGACATGTCTACACTATATCGTCCATAATTTTTAATTTATAGCTCAGAAACACATGAATCGAATGCCCACACTAAGCTAGCTCAATTTCCTATATTGTACCAGAATTTGAGACATGAATAGATACGACAAAGCGTCCAAGTAATCAAATCTATCCCAAACTGCGTGATGCCATGCATTATTTTTCATTTACAAGCTGTTACTCAATGAGCACCAATGATCAGTTTCAAATGATCATTTTAACTGACCGATCAACTTGACAAGTCCGCAATAAATGTTATGCACTAAATCATCCGTAACTTTTGATTCAGAGCTCAGAATGACACGAATCCAATGCTTACGTTAAGCTAGCTCAATTTTCTATATGTGACAAAGTTTTAAGACAGAATTAGATACGACAAATCATCCAAGTAGTCCAATCCTTCCTCAACTCCGTGATGCCATGCATTATTTTTCATTTATAAAAGTTTACTTAATGAGCACCAATGATCAGTTTAGAATGATCATTTCAACTGGACGATGAACTTGTCATGTATGCGCTAAATCGTCCATTATTTTTGATTTATAGCTCGGAATGACATGTATCCAATGCCTACATTAAGCTAGTTTAATTTTTTATATTGTGACAAAATTTGAAACAAAACTAGATACGACAAAGCATCAAAGTAATCCAATCTATCCCAAACTGGGTGATGCCATGCTTTATGCCTCATTTATAAGCTTTTATTTAATGAGCACCAATAATCAGTTTAGAATTATCATTTTAACTCGCTGATCAACTATGTTCGCACTAAATCATCTGTAACTTTTTATTTAGAGCTCAGAAAGACATGAATCCAATGCCCACGTTAAGCTAGCTCAATTTTCTATAGTGTAACAAAATTTGAGACAAAAATAGATACCACAAAGCGTCCAAGTAATCCAATCTATCCAAAACTGGTTAATGCTATGCATTATACTTCATTTATAAGCGTTTACTCAATCAGCACCAATGATAAGTTTAGAATGATCACTTTCACTGGCCGATGAACTTGACATGTCCGCACAAAAGCATCCTTAACTTTTGATTTAGAGCTCAGAATGACACGAATCCAATGCTTACGTTAAGCTAGCTCAATTTTCTATATTGTGAAAAAATTTGAGATAGTAACAGATTTGAAAAAGCGTTGAAGTAATCTAGTAAATCCCAAACTGTGTGATGCCACGTATTGTTCTTCATTTATAAACTTTTTCTTAATGACCACCAACGATCTGTTTAGAATGATCATTTTAATTGGCCGGTCAACTTGACATTTCTGCACTAAATCGTCCATTTATAGCTCAGAATGACACGAATCGAATTCCCACATTAAGCTAGTTCAATTTTCTATGTTGTGACAAAATTTGAAACAAAGCTAGATATGACAAATTGTCCAAGTAATCCAATCTATCTCAAACTACGTGATGCCATGCTTTATGCCTCATTTATAAGCCTTTACTTAATGAGCAACAATGATCAGTATAGAACGAGCATTTTAACTCGCTGATCAACTTGACATGTCCGCACTAAATCGTCCGTAAATTTTGATTTAGAGATAAAAAAACAGACGTATCCAATGCCCACGTTAAGCTAGCTTAATTTTCTAAAGTGTAATAAAATTTGAGACAGAAAAAGATACGACAAAGCGTCCAAGTAATCCAGTGCATCGGAAAGTGCAAGATGACATGCATTATTCTTCATTTATAAGCTTTTACTCAATGAGCACCAACGATCAGCTTAGAATGATCATTTTAACTGGTCGATCAACTTAACATGTATGCCCTATATCGTCCATAAGTTTTGATTTATTGGTCAAAATGACACGAATCAATTGCCCACATTAAGCTAGTTCAGATTTCTATATTGTGACAAAATTTGAGACATAACTAGATACGACAAAGCGTACAAGTAATACAATCTATCCCAAACTGCATGATTCCATGCATTATACTTCATTTATAAGCCTTTACTCAATCAGCACCAATGAGCACCAATGAGCAGTTTAGAATGATCACTTTAACTGGCCGATGAACTTGACATGTCCGCACTAAATCATCTATAACTTTTGATTTAGAGCTCGGAATGACACGAATCCAATGCTTACGTTAAGCTAGCTAAATTTTCTATATTGTGACAAACTTTGAGACCAAAATATATACAACAAAGCATCCAAGTAATCCAGTCAATCCAAAACTCCGTGATGCCATGCATTATTCTTCATTTATAATCTTTTACTCAATGATCACCAACAATAAGTTTAGAATGATCATTTTAACTGGCCGATCAAACTAACATCTCTGCACTAAATCGTCAATAAATTTTGACTTATAGCTCAGAATGACACGAATCGAATGCCCACATTAAGCTAATTAAATTTTCTATGTTGTGATAAAATTTGAAACAAAACTAGATACAAAAAAGCGTCCAAGTAATCCAATCTATTCCAAACTGTGTGATGCCATGCTTTATGCCTCATTTATTATCCTTTACTTAATCAACACCAATGATCAGTTTAGAATGATCATTTTGACTCACTGATCAACTTGACATGTCCGCACTAAAACATCCATAACTTTTTTATTTTGGAGCTCAGAATGACACAAATTTAATGCCCACGTTAAGCTACTTCAATTTTCTATATTGTGACAAAATTTCAGACAGAACTAGATACGAAAAAGCATCCAAGTAATCCAATCTATCCCAAACTGTGTGATGCCATGCATTATGCTTTATTTTAAGCCTTTACTCAATGAGCACCGTCGATCAGTTTAGAATAATCATATCAACTGGCCGATCCACTTGACATGACCACACTAAATCGTCCGTAACTTTTGATTTAGAGCACATAATGACGAATCCAATGCCAATGATAAGCAAGCTCAATTTTCTATATTTTGACAAAATTTGAGACTGAAATAGATACGACAAAGCGTCCAAGTAATCCAATCTATCCCAAACAGTGTGATGCCATGCATTATGCTTCATTTATAAGTTTTTACTCAATCATCACCAATGATCACTTTAACTGCCCGATCAACTTGACATGTCCGCACTAAATGATCCTTAACTTTTGATTTAGAGCTCAGAATGAGACAAATTCAATGCCCATGTTAAGCTAGCTCAATTTTCTATATTGTAACAAAATTCGAGACATAAATAGATACGACAAAGCATCCAAGTAATCCAATATATCAAAACTGTGTGATGCCATGTGTTATGCTTTATTTGTAAGCCTTTACTTAATGAGCACCAATTATCATTTTAGAATAATCACATTAACAGGCCGATCAACTTGACATGTGCGCACTAAATCGTCCATAACTTTTGATTTGGAGATCCGAATGACAAGAATCAATTGCCCACGTTAAGCTAGCTCAATTTTCTATATCGTGACAAAATTTGAGACCGAAATAGATACGAGAAAGCATCCAAGTAATCGAATCCATCCCAAACAGCATGATGTAATACATTATTTTTCATTTATAAGCTTTTACTCAATGAGTACCAAGGATAAGTTTAGAATGATCATTTTAACGGGCCGGTCAACTTGAAATGTCTGCACTAAATCATCCGTAACTTTTGATTTGGAGCTCAGAATGACACAAATTCTATGCCCACGTTAAATTAGCTGAATTTTCTATACTGACAAAAATTTGAGACCGAAATAGTTACGATAAAGAGTCCAAGAAATCCAATCTATCCAAACCTGTGTGATGCCATACATTATACTTCATTTCTAAGTCTTTACTTAATGAGAACGAATGATCAGTTTAGAATGATCACTTTAACTGGCCGATCATCTTGACATGTCCACAACAAATCGTCCATAGAGCTCAGAACGCCATGAATCCAATGCCCACATTAAGATAGCTCAATTTTCTATATTATGACAAAATTTGAGACAGAAATAGATACGACAAAGCATCCAAGTAATCCAATCCATCCCAAACTGTGTGATGGCATGCATTATTTTTCATTTATAAGCTTTTAGTCAATGAGCACCAATGATCTGTTTATAATGATCATTTTAACTGGCCGATCAACTTGTCATGTCTGCACTAAATCGTTCATAACTTTTGATTTAAAACTCAGAAAGACACAAATCCAATGCCCACATTAAGCTAGATTAATTTTCTATATTGTGAACAAATTGGAAACAGAACTAGATATGACAAAGCGTCCAAGTAATGCAATCTATCTCAAATTGTGTTATGCCATGCTTTATGCCTCATTTATTAGCCATTACTTAATGAGGACCAATGATCAGTTTAGAATGACAATTTTAACTCGCCGATCAACTTAACATATCCGCAATAAATCGTTTGTAACTTTGGATTTAGGGCTCAGAAACACACGAATCTAATGCCACGTTAAGCTAGCTGAATTTTCTATAGTGTAACAAAATTTAAGATAGAAATAGATATGACAAAAGCATCCAAGTAATCCAATCTATCCAAAACTGTGTGATGCCTTGCATTATGCTCCATTTATAAGCCTTCATTCAATGAGCAACAATGATCAGTTTAGAATGATCAGTTTAACTGGCTGATCAAGAATGATCAGTTTAACTGGCCGATCAACATGACATGTCCACACTATATCGTCCATAACTTTTTATTTAGAGCTCAGAATGACACGAATCCAATGCCTCACATTAAGCTATATCAATTTTCTATATTGTGATAAAATTTGAGATATAAATATATACGACAAATCGTCCAAGTAATCCAATCTAGCCCAAACTGTGTGATGCCATGCATTATGCTTCATTTATAAGCCTTTACTCAATGAGCAACAATGATCAGGTTAGAATGATCATTTTAACTAGCCAATCAACTTGTCATGTGTGCACTAAATCGTCCATAACTTTTGATTTATAGCTCAGAATGACACAAATCCATTGCCCACATTAAGCTAGTTTAATTTTCTATATTGTGACAAAATTTGAAACGGAATTAGATACAACAAAGCATCCAAGTAATCCAATATATCCCAAACTACGTGATGCCATGCTTTATGCCTCATTTATAAGTCTTTACTTAATGAGCACCAATGATCAGTTTAGAATGATCATTTTAACTCCTCGATCAACTTGACATGCCCGTACTAAAACATCTATAACTTTTGATTTAGAGCTCATAAACGCACAACACCCAGTGCCCACGTTAACCTAGCTCAATTTTCTATAGTGTATCAAAATTTGAGACAGAAATAGATACGACAAAAGCGGCCAAGTAATCCAGTCTATCCAAAATTATGTGATGCCATGCACTATGCTCCATTTATAATCCTTTACTCAATGAGCACAAACGATCAGTTTAGAATGATCACTTTAACTTGCCAAACCACTTGACATGGCTGTACTAAATCGTCCATAACGTTTCTTCATTTAAAAGCATTTACGTAATCAATTGCCCACATTAAGCTAGTTCAATTTTCTATGTTGTGACAAAATTTGAGACAAAACTAGATACGACAAAACGTCCAAGTAATTCAATTTATTCCAAACCTTGTGATGCCATGCATTATGCTTCATTTATAAGCCTTTACTCAATCACCACCAATGATCAGTTTAGAATGATCACTGTAACTGTCCGATCAACTTGACATGTCCGCACTAAATCGTTTGTAACTTTTGATTTAGAGCTCAGAATGATACGCATCCAATGCCCACGTTAAGCTAGCTCAATTTTCTATATTGTGACAAAATTTGAAAAATAAATAGGTAGGAAAAATCGTTCAAGAAATCCAGTCCATCCCGAATGGCGTGATGCCATGCATTATTCTTCATTTAAAAGCGTTTACGTAAGCACCAATAATCAGTTTAGAATGATCATTATAACGAGCCGATCATATTGACATGTCTGCACTAAATCATCCATAAAGTTTGATTTGTAGCTCATAATGACACGAATCTACTACGCACATTAAGGTAGTTCAATTTTTTATATTGTGACAAAATTTGAGACTGAATTAGATACAAAAAAGCATCCAAGCAATCCAATCTATCCCAAATTGCGTGATGCCATGCATTATACTTCATTTACAACCCTTTAATCAATGAGCACCAATGATTAGTTTAGAATAATCATATTAACTAGCCGATCAACTTGAAATGTCCACACTAATCGTCTGTAACTTTTAATTTAGAGCTCAGAATGACACGAATCCAATGCCCATGTTAAGAGCGCCAAATTTTCTATATTTTGACAAAATTTGAGACAGAAATAGAGACCACAAAGCGTCCAAGTAATCCAATCTATCCAAACTATTTGATGCCATGCTATATGCTTCATTTATAAGCCTTTACTTAATGCGCAACAATGATCTATCTAGAATGATCACTTTAACTGGCCACTACACTTGACATGTCCGTACTGAATCGTCCGTAACTTTGGATTTGCAGCTCAGAATGACACAAATCCAATTCCCACGATAAGCTACCTCAATTTTCTATATTTAAAAAAGGTTGAGACTGAAATAGATACGACAAAGCGTGCAAGTAATCCAATTTATCCAAGATTGTGTGATGTCATACGTTATTCTTCATTTATAAGCCTTCACTCAATGAGCAACAATGATCAGTTTAGAATGATAAGTTTAACTGGCCGATCAACTTGACATGTCTACACTATATCGTCCATAACTTTTTATTTAGAGCTCAGAATGACACGAATCCAATGCCTCACATTAAGCTATACCAATTTTCTATATTGTGATAAAATTTGAGATATAAATATATACGACAAATCGTCCAAGTAATCCAATCTAGCCCAAACTGTGTGATGCCATGCATTATGTTTCATTTATAAGCCTTTACTCAATGAGCAACAATGATCAGGTTAGAATGATCATTTTAACTAGCCAATCAACTTGTCATGTGTGCACTAAATCGTCCATAACTTTTGATTTTTAGCTCAGAATAACACGAATCCATTGCCCACATTAAGCTAGTTTAATTATCTATATTGTGACAAAATTTGAAACAGAATTAGATACGACAAAGCATCCAATTAATCCAATCTATCCCAAAATATGTGATGCCATGCTTTATGCCTCATTTATAAGTCTTTACTTAATGACCACCAATGATCAGTTTAGAATGATCATTTTAACTCCCCGATCAACTTGACATGTCCGTACTAAATCATCTATAACTTTTGATTTAGAGCTCATAAACACACAACACCCAGTGCCCATGTTAACCTAGCTCAATTTTCTATAGTGTAACAAAATTTGAGACAAAAATAGATACAACAAAAGCGGCCAAGTAATGCAGTCTATCCAAAATTATGTGATGCCATGCACTATGCTCCATTTATAATCCTTTACTCAATGAGCACAAATGATCAGTTTAGAATGATCACTTTAACTGGGCGAACCACTCCACATGGCTGTACTAAATCGTCCATAACGTTTCTTCATTTATAAGCGTTTACGTAATCAATTGCCCACATTAAGCTAGTTCAATTTTCTATATTGTAACAAAATTTGAGACAAAACTAGATACGACAAAACGTCCAAGTAATCCAATTTATTCGAAACCTTGTGATGCCATGCATTATGCTTCATTTATAAGCCTTTACTCAATTACCACCAATGATCAGTTTAGAATGATCACTTTAGCTGTCCGATCAACTTGACATGTCCGCACTAAATCGTTCGTAACTTTTGATTTAGAGCTCAGAATGATACGAATCCAATGCCCACGTTAAGCTAGCTCAATTTTCAATATTGTGACAAAATTTGAAAAATAAATAGATACGACAAATCGTTCAAGTAATCCAGTCCATCCCAAACGGCGTGATGCCATGCATTATTCTTCATTTAAAAGCGTTTACGTAAGCACCAATAATCAATTTAGAATGATCATTATAACTAGCCTATCATATTGACATATCTGCACTAAATCATCCATAAAGTTTGATTTGTAGCTCATAATGACACGAATCTGATACGCACATTAAGCTAGTTCAATTTCTATATTGTGACAAAATTTGAGACTGAATTAGATACAAAAAAGCGTCCAAGCAATCCAATCTATCCCAAATTGCGTGATGCCATGCATTATACTTCATTTATAAGCCTTTAATCAATGAGCACCAATGATTAGTTTAGAATAATCATATTAACTAGCCAATCAACTTGAAATGTCCACACTAATCGTCTGTAATTTTTAATTTAGAGCTCAGAATGACACGAATCCAATGCCCTTGTTAAGAGTGCCAAATTTTCTATATTTTGACAAAATTTGAGACAGAAACAGAGACGACAAAGCGTCCAAGTAATCCAATCTATCCAAACTATTTGATGCCATGCTATATGCTTCATTTATAAGCCTTTTTTAATGCGCAACAATGATCTATCTAGAATGATCACTTTAACTGGCCACTACACTTGACATGTCCGCACTGAATCGTCCGTAACTTTGGATTTGCAGCTCAGAATGACACAAATCCAATTCCCACGATATGCTACCTCAATTTTCTATATTTTAAAATGGTTGAGACAGAAATAGAAACGACAAAGCATGCAATTAATCCAATTTATCCAAGATTGTGTGATGTCATACGTTATTCTTCATTTATAAGCCTTCACTCAATGAGCAACAATGATCAGTTTAGAATGATAAGTTTAACTGGCCGATCAACTTAACATATCCGCAATGAATCGTCTGTAACTTTGGATTTAGGGCTCAGAAACACATGAATCTAATGCCACGTTAAGCTAACTGAATTTTCTAAAGTGTAACAAAATTTGAGATAGAAATAGATATGACAAAAGCATCCAAGTAATCCAATCTATCCAAAACTGTGTGATGCCATGCATTATGCTCCATTTATAAGCCTTCACTCAATGAGTAACAATGATCAGTTTCGAATGATCAGTTTAACTGGCCGATCAACTTGACATGTCTACACTATATCGTCCATAACTTTTTATTTAGAGCTCAGAATGACACGAATCCAATGCCTCACATTAAGCTATATCAATTTTCAATATTGTGATAAAATTTGAAATATAAATATATACGACAAATCGTCCAAGTAATCCAATCTAACCGAAACTGTGTGATGCCATGCATTATGCTTCATTTATAAGCCTTTACTCAATGAGCAACAATGATCAGGTTAGAATGATCATTTTAACTAGCCAATCAACTTGTCATGTCTGCACTAAATCGTCCACAACTTTTGATTTATAGCTCAGAATGACACGAATCCATTGCCCACATTAAGCTAGTTTAATTTTCTATATTTTGACAAAATTTGAAACAGAATTAGATACGACAAAGCATCCACGTAATCCAATCTATCCCAAACTAAGTGATGCCATGCTTTATGCCTCATTTATAAGTCTTTACTTAATGAGCACCAATGATCAGTTTAGAATGATCATTTTAACTCCCCGATCACCTTGACATGCCCGTACTAAATCATCTATAACTTTTGATTTAGAGCTCATAAACACACAACACCCATTGCCCACATTAACCTAACTCAATTTTCTATAGTGTAACAAAATTTGAGACAGAAATAGATACGACAAAAGCGGCCAAGTAATGCAGTCTATCCAAAATTATGTGATGCCATGCACTATGCACCATTTATAATCCTTTACTCAATGAGCACAAATGATCATTTTAGAATGATCACTTTAACTGGCCGAACCACTTGACATGGCTGTACTAAATCGTCCATAACTTTTGTTCATTTAAAAGCGTTTACGTAATCAATTGCCCACATTAAGCTAGTTCAATTTTCTATATTGTGACAAAATTTGAGACAAAACTAGATACGGCAAAACGTCCAAGTAATCCAATTTATTCCAAACCTTGTGATGCCATGCATTATGCTTCATTTATAAGCCTTTACTCAATTACCACCAATGATCAGTTTAGAATGATCACTTTAACTGTCCGATCAACTTGACATGTCCGCACTAAATCGTTCGTAACTTTTGATTTAGAGCTCAGCATGATACGAATCCAATGCCCACGTTAAGCTAGCTCAATTTTCTATATTGTGACAAAATTTGAAAAACAAATAGATACGACAAATCGTTCAAGTAATCCAGTACATCCCAAACGGCGTGATGCCATGCATTATTCTTCATTTAAAAGCGTTTATGTAAGCACCAATAATCAGTTTAGAATGATCATTATAACTAGCCGATCATATTGACATGTCTGCACTAAATCATCCATAAAGTTTGATTTGTAGCTCATAATGACACGAATCTGATACGCACATTAAGCTAGTTCAATTTTCTATATTGTGACTAAATTTGAGACTGAATTAGATACAAAAAAGCGGCCCAGCAATCCAATCTATCCCAAATTGCGTGATGCCATGCATTATACTTCATTTATAACCCTTTAATCAATGAGCACCAATGATTTGTTTAGAATAATCATATTAACTAGCCGATCAACTTGAAATGTCCGCACTAATCGTCTGTAACTTTTAATTTAGAGCTCAGAATGACACGAATCCAATGCCCATGTTAAGAGCACCAAATTTTCTATATTTTGACAAAATTTGAGACAGAAATAGAGACGACAAAGCGTCCAAGTAATCCAATCTATCCAAACTATTTGATGCCATGCTATATGCTTCATTTATAAGCCTTTACTTAATGTGCAACAATGATCTATCTAGAATGATCACTTTAACTGGCCACTACACTTGACATGTCCGCACTGAATCATCCGTAACTTTGGATTTGCAGCTCATAATGACACAAGTCCAATTTCCACGATAAGCTACCTCAATTTTCTATATTTAAAAAAGGTTGAGACAGAAATAGATACGATAAAGCGTGCAAGTAATCCAATTTACCCAAGATTGTGTGATGTCATACGTTATTCTTCATTTATAAGCCTTCACTGAATGAGCAACAATGATCAGTTTAGAATGATAAGTTTAACTGGCCGATCAACTTAACATATCCGCAATAAATCGTCTATAACTTTGGATTTAGGGCTGAGAAACACACGAATCTAATGCCACGTTAAGCTAGCTGAATTTTCTAAAGTTTAACAAAGTTTGAGATAGAAATAGATATGACAAAAGCATCCAAGTAATCCAATCTATCCAAAACTGTATGATGCCATGCATTATGCTCCATTTATAAGCCTTCACTCAATGAGCAACAATGATCAGTTTCGAATGATCAGTTTAACTGGCCGATCAACTTGACATGTCTACACTATATCGTCCATAACTTTTTATTTAGAGCTCAGAATGACACGAATCCAATGCCTCACATTAAGCTATATCAATGACAAATCGTCCAAGTAATCCAATCTAACCGAAACTGTGTGATGCCATGCATTATGCTTCATTTATAAGCCTTTACTCAATGAGCAACAATGATCAGGTTAGAATGATCATTTTAACTAGCCAATCAACTTGTCATGTCTGCACTAAATCGTCCACAACTTTTGATTTATAGCTCAGAATGACACGAATCCATTGCCCACATTAAGCTAGTTTAATTTTCTATATTGTGACAAAATTTGAAACAGAATTAGATACGACAAAGCATCCAAGTAATCCAATCTATCCCAAACTAAGTGATGCCATGCTTTATGCCTCATTTATAAGTCTTTACTTAATGAGCACCAATGATCAGTTTAGAATGATCATTTTAACTCCCCGATCAACTTGACATGCCCGTACTAAATCATCTATAACTTTTGATTTAGAGCTCATAAACACACAACACCCAGTGCCCACGTTAACCTAGCTCAATTTTCTATAGTGTAACAAAATTTGAGACAGAAATAGATACAACAAAAGCGGTCAAGTAATACAGTCTACCCAAAATTATGTGATGCCATGCACTATGCTCCATTTATAATCTTTTACTCAATGAGCACAAACGATCAGTTTAGAATGATCGCTTTAACTGGCCGAACCACTTGACATGGCTGTACTAAATCGTCCATAATGTTTCTTCATTTAAAAGCGTTTACATAATCAATTGCCCACACTAAGCTAGTTCAATTTTGAATATTGTGACAAAATTTGAGACAAAACTAGATACGCCAAAACGTCCAAGTAATCCAATTTATTCCAAACCTTGTGATGCCATGCATTATGCTTCATTTATAAGCCTTTACTCAATTACGACCAATGATCAATTTAGAATGATCACTTTAACTGTCCGATCAACTTGACATGTCCGCACTAAATCGTTCGTAACTTTTGATTTAGAGCTCAGAATGATACGAATCCAATGCCCACGTTAAGCTAGCTCAATTTTCTATATTGTGACAAAATTTGAAAAATAAATAGATACGACAAATCGTTCAAGTAATCCACTACATCATAAACGGCGTGATGCCATGCATTATTCTTCATTAAAAAGCGTTTACGTAAGCACCAATAATCAGTTTAGAATGATCATTATAACTAGTCGATCATATTGACATGTCTGCACTAAATCATCCATAAAGTTTGATTTGTAGCTCATAATGACACGAATCTGATACGCACATTAAGCTAGTTCAATTTTCTATATTGTGACAAATTTTGAGACTGAATTAGATACAAAAAAGCGTCCAAGCAATCCAATCTATTCCAAATTGCGTGATGCCATGCATTATACTTCATTTATAAGCCTTCAATCAATGAGCACCAATGATTAGTTTAGAGTAATCATATTAACTAGCCGATCAACTTAAAATGTCCACACTAATCGTGTGTAACTTTTTATTTAGAGCTCAGAATGACACGAATCCAATGCCCATGTTAAGAGCGACAAATTTTCTATATTTTGACAAAATTTGAGACAGAAATAGAGACGACAAAGCATCCAAGTAATCCAATCTATCCAAACTATTTGATGCCATGCTATATGCTTCATTTATAAGCCTTTACTTAATGCGCAACAATGATCTATCTAGAATGATCACTTTAACTAGCCACTACACTTGACATGTCCGCACTGAATCGTCCGTAACTTTGGATTTGCAGCTCAGAATGACCCAAATCCAATTCCCACGATAAGCTAGCTCAATTTTCTATATTTGAAAAAGGTTGAGACAGAAATAGATACGACAAAGCGTGCAAGTAATCCAATTTATCCAAGATTGTGTGATGTCATACGTTATTCTTCATTTATAAGCCTTCACTCAATGAGCAACAATGATCAGTTTAGAAGGATAAGTTTAACTGGCCGATCAACTTAACATATCCGCAATAAATCGTCTGTAACTTTGGATTTAGGGCTCAGAAACTCACGAATCTAATGCCACGTTAAGCTAGCTGAATTTTCTATAGTGTAACAAAATTTGAGATAGAAATAGATATGACAAAAGCATCCAAGTAATCCAATCTATCCAAAACCGTGTGATGCCATGCATTATGCTCCATTTATAAGCCTTCACTCAATGAGCAACAATGATCAGTTTAGAATGATCAGTTTAACTAGCCAATCAACTTGACATGTCTACACTATATCGTCCATAACTTTTTATTCAGAGCTCAGAATGACACGAATCCAATGCCTCACATTAAGCTATATCAATTTTCTATATTGTGATAAAATTTGAGATATAAATATATACGACAAATCGTCCAAGTAATCCAATCTAGCCCAAACTGTGTGATGCCATGCATTATGCTTCATTTATAAGCCTTTACTCAATGAGCAACAATGATCAGGTTAGAATGATCATTTTAACTAGCCAATAAACTTGTCATTGCTGCACTAAATCGTCCATAACTTTTGATTTACAGCTCAGAATGACATGAATCCATTGCCCACATTAAGCTAGTTTCATTTTCTATATTGTGACAAAATTCGAAACAGAATTAGATACGACAAAGCATCCAAGTAATCCAATCTATCCCAAACTACGTGATGCCATGCTTTATGACTCATTTATAAGTCTTTACTTAATGAGCACCAATGATCAGTTTAGATTGATCATTTTAACTCCCCGATCAACTTGACATGCCCGTATTAAATCATCTATAACTTTTTATTTAAAGCTCATAAACACACAACACCCAGTGCCCACGTTAACCTAGCTCAATTTTCTATAGTGTAACAAAATTTGAGACAGAAATTGATACGACAAAAGCGGCCAAGTAATCCAGTCTATCCAAAATTATGTGATGCCATGCACTATGCTCCATTTATAATCCTTTACTCAATGAGCACACACGATCAGTTTAGAATGATCACTTTAACTGGCCGAACCACTTCACATGGCTGTACAAAATCGTCCATAACGTTTCTTTATTTATAAGCGTTTACGTAATCAATTGCCCACATTAAGCTAGTTCAATTTTCTATGTTGTGACAAAATTTGTGACAAAACCAGATACGTCCAATTTATTCCAAACCTTGTGATGCCATGCATTATGCTCAATTTATAAGCCTTCACTCAATTATCACCAATGATCAGTTTAGAATGATCACTTTAACTGTCCGATCAACATGACATGTCCGCACTAAATCGTTCGTAACTTTTGATTTAGAGCTCAGAATGATACGAATCCAATGCCCACGTTAAGCTAGCTCAATTTTCTATATTGTGACAAAATTTGAAAAATAAATAGATATGACAAATCGTTCAAGTAATTCAGTCTATCCCAAATGGCGTGATGGCATGCATTATTCTTCATTTAAAAGCGTTTACGTAAGCACCAATAATCAGTTTAGAATGATCATTATAACTAGCCAATCATATTGAAATGTCTGCACTAAATCATCCATAAAGTTTGATTTGTAGCTCATAATGACACGAATCTGATACGCACATTAAGCTAGTTCAATTTTCTATATTGTTACAAAATTTGAAACTGAATTAGATACAAAAAGCGTCCAAGCAATCCAATCTATCCCAAATTGCAAAATGCCATGCATTATACTTCACTTATAAGCCTTTAATCAATGAGCACCAATGATTAGTTTAGAATAGTCATATTAACTAGCCGATCAACTTTAAATGTCCACACTAATCGTCTATAACTTTTAATTTAGAGCTCAGAATGACAGGAATCCAATGCCCATGTTAAGAGCGCCAAATTTTCTATATTTTGACCAAATTTGAGACAAAAATAGAGACGACAAAGCGTCCAAGTAATCCAATCTATCCAAACTATTTGATGCCATGCTATATGCTTCATTTATAAGCCTTTACTTAATGCGCAACAATGATCTATCTAGAATGATCACTTTAACTGGCCACTACACTTGACATGTCCACACTGAATCGTCCGTAACTTTGGATTTGCAGCTCAGAATGACAAAAATCCAATTCCCACGATAAGCTACCTCAATTTTCTATATTTAAAAAAGGTTGAGACAGAAATAGATACGACAAAGCGTGCAAGTAATCCAATTTATCCAAGATTGTGTGATGTCATACATTATTCTTCATTTATAAGCCTTCACTCAATGAGCAACAATGATCAGTTTAGAATGATAAGTTTAACTGGCCGATCAACTTAACATATCCGCAATAGATCGTCTGTAACTTTGGATTTAGGGCTCAGAAACACACGAATCTAATGCCACGTTAAGCTAGCTGAATTTTCTATAGTGTAACAAAATTTGAGATAGAAATAGATATGACAAAAGCATCCAAGTAATCCAATCTATCCAAAACTATGTGATGCCATGCATTATGCTCCATTTATAAGCCTTCACTAAATGAGCAACAATTATCTGTTTAGAATGATCAGTTTAACTGGCCGATCAACTTGACATGTCTACACTATATCGTCCATACCTTTTTATTTAGAGCTCAGAATGACACGAATCCAATGCCTCACATTAAGCTTATCAATATTCTATATTGTGATAAAATTTGAGATATAAATATATACGACAAATCGTCCAAGTAATCCAATCTAGCCCAAACTGTGTGATGCCATGCATTATGCTTCATTTCTAAGCCTTTACTCAATGAGCAACAATGATTAGGTTAGAATGATCATTTTAACTAGCCATCAACTTGTCATGTCTGCACTAAATCGTCCATAACTTTTGATTTATAGCTCAGAATGACACGAATCCATTGCCCACATTAAACTAGTTTAATTTTCTCTATTCTGACAAAATTTGAAACAGAATTAGATACGACAAAGCAT